>QANZ01038406.1:7861-68927 GCA_003254925.1 Chamaecrista fasciculata
TATATATATATACCTAGGGCTAGGCGCCTAGGGCTAACTAAGTGAAACTTTATTTTCATTTGGCAATTTCGTCTTCCTCCTTGTAGAGAGAGAGACAAAAAATTGCCTCCTTGCTTCCTAGAGAGAGAATTCAAATTTTCCTAAAGAGTTAGTGAGAAATTCGAGTTGTAGGATTATTAGGGTTTTTGAGAGAAGAAAAACAAAAGGAGTTTTGTTGTTGTCTTCTCCACTTTTGCGCCACCATCAATTTGGTTCAAGAAGGAGTTCTTGAATCAAAAACTCTGTAGATACAGTCCCTGGTTCTTTTGGTGAAAAGAACAGAAGGCTAGCACCTTGGTGCCCGATAAACTGTTCGTGTGGATCACCGGTGGAGGAAGGACGCTGATAGTGGACTTCTCGAACTCGCCTAAGTACAACCAAGCTGATTGAAACTTTGAGGTACACCACTTATCTAACGAGTTTTAAATTCAACTAGCGGATCTCGGGTGGGAAATCTTGGGCAGCGCATAAAATTTTTGTTTATACTTTTGCTTCCGCTGCGTGTTTTGCTCCGGGATTTCCCAACAGTTATCACAGTAAACACGCTAATAATATGATAACGACTCAATTTATCATCTATAAATTAGCCAATCAATATGTTCATACATATAAAATGATTGGCCCTAGGGCACAATCTCCATCAAACTCCCACTTGCACTAGGTACAATCATTAATCAACTGTTCCTACACTAGGTACATCCATTAATGTGTCTAATCCCCATCGACGTTACATGGCGTTCATGTATGACCCGTGCAAGAGGTTTCGTAAGAGGATCGACAACATTATCCGTGCAAGAGGTACATCACCTCTGTCATTAATCTCTGTAACAAGGTGATAACGTCTAAGTATATGCTTGGTCCTTTGGTCGGACCGGGGCTCCTTGGCTTGTGCAATAGCACCACTATTGTCACAATACAAGGTTATAGGATCAGCAATGGTCGAAAACACACCAAGCTCAATAATGAACTTCCTAATCCATACAGCCTCCTTCGCTGCATCTGATGCTACTATATAATCAGCCTCCGTTGTAGAATCAACAGTCGTGCTCTGCTTGGAACTTTTCCAACTCACACTGCCACCGTTCAGGAGAAACACGTATCGAGACTGCGATTTAAAATCATCTTGGTCGGTTTGAAAACTGGCATCTGTGTAACCAATTACACATAGCTCTTAATCAGTTCCACCATAAACCAAGAATTCATCCTTAGTCGTTCTCAAGTACTTAAGGATGTTTTTGACAGCGGTCCAATGATCCTCACCAGGGTCTTGTTGGAACCGGCTCGTCATACTCAGGGCAAACGACACATCTGGTTCAAACCATAACTTTCTCGATTCCTTGAGTTAGTCCCATTTCCCTATGTGGCCACACATTCCTTGGACAAACTCATTGAGGGGCCCAGTAAAATATCTCTCAACTTAATGAGGGACAAAATTCCTTTTTGGTCAATCACATAATTAATCAAGGATTGTTATCACAGTAAACATGCTAATAATATGATAACGACTCAATTTATCATCTATAAATTAGTCAATCAATATGTTTATACATATAAAATGATTGGACCTAGGGCACAATCTCCCTCAAACTCCCACTTGCACTAGGTACAATCATTAATCAAATTGTTCCTACACTAGGAACATCCATTAATGTGTCTAATCGCCATCGATGTTACATGGCGTTCATGTATGACCTGTGCAAGAGGTTTCGTAAGAGGATCGACAATATTATCCTCGCCTGCTACTTTACATATCTTAACATCACCCCTGTCAACCATCTCAAAGTGATAACGTTTGAGTATATGTTTGGTCCTTTGATACCACTGTTGGAAAACAGTGGGGATCAAATCCCACCTGGTGTCGTTCCTGTCTCCACAGGGTGACCACCAAGCGCACCTCAGACACTATTTTTACGGTCTGCGTCTCCACGAGACCAACCCTATTATCGGGGCCGCAAGGGGTAAGATCAACACTTCATCGCAGGTCACACTGCGAGAACCCCCTCTACGGCAGAACTCCTTCAAACTAGCTTTGAAACCGCTATATACTCAGCCTCTGTTGTAGAATCAGCAATCGTGCTCTGCTTGGAACTTTTCAAACTCACGATGCCACCGTTCAGGAGAAACACGTATCCAGACTGTGATTTAAAATCATCTTGGTCTGTTTGAAAACTGGCATCTGTGTAACCAATTACACATAGCTCTTCCTCAGTGCCACCGTAAACCAAGAATTCATCCTTAGTCCTTCTCAAGTACTTAAGGATGTTTTTAACAGCGGTCTAATGATCCTCACCAGGGTCTTGTTGGAACCGGCTCGTCATGCTCAGGGCAAACGACACATCTGGTCGAGTACACAACATGGCATACATGATGGATCCTATAGCCCAGGCATAAGGGATGCCACTCATGCACCCTCGCTCATCAAGTGTCTTGGGACACTGATTGTTGCTCAGGCCTAAACCATGATTCATCGGTATGAATCCCTTCTTGGAATCCTGCATACTGAACCGTTTCACTACCTTATCCAAGTATGTACTCTGACTTAATCCAAGAAGCCTTCGAGATCTATCTCTACAGATCTTGATGCCTAGAATGTAGGCAGCTTCTCCTAAGTCCTTCATCGAGAATGATTTTCCCAACCAAGATTTCACAATCTTCAAGGTAGGGACATCATTTCCAATGAGCAATATGTCATCGACATAAAGCACCAAGAACACAATCTTGCTCCCACTAACCTTGTTGTAAACACAAGGCTCATCAGGGTTTTGCAAGAAGCCAAATTCTTTGACTACCTCATCAAAACGATGATTCCAACTCCGTGATGCTTGCTTAAATCCATAAATAGATCTCTAAAGCTTGCACACCTTCTCTGGTTCCTCTGGACATACAAACCCCTCAGGTTGTGTCATATACACATCCTCGGGCAGCCTTCCATTAAGGAATGCTGTTTTGACATCCATTTGCCATATCTCATAGTTATAATATTCGGCTATGGCAAGGAGGATGCTAATGGACTTGGCCATCGTAACTGGGGAAAACGTTTTATCATAGTCAATACCATGACGTTGAGTGAACCCCTTTGCAACTAGCCTGGCCTTAAAGACATTAACGTCTCCATCCATGTCGATTTTCGTCTTGAAAACCCACTTGCAGCCTACGACTTTTACACCTTCAGGTGGATCGACTAAGGTCCATACGTTATTGTCGTACATGGATTGCATCTCTGCCTTCATGGCTTCAACCCATTTTTCAGAGTTGGGACCCACAATAGCTTCTTGATAGGTGGTAGGCTCACCACGCTCCATGAGCAACACATCCTTGTTCTCAGTCATAAAAAATCCATATCTTTGAGGTTGAGAATGTGTTCTATCAGACCGTCGTGGTCCTTATGCTACTAGAGGAGCTTCCACAACGTCTTGTGGCTCTTCTCTAGTTTCCGTCTGCGCCTCTAGAGTGTCTTGTGGATCTTGAACCTCTTCAAGATCTATCTTACTCCCACTGTCTCTTTTGGAGACAAAATCCCTTTCTAAAAGGAATCCATTTCTGACTACAAACACTTTGTTGTCAGATGGGTAGTAGACGTAATACCCCCTTGTTTCCTTGGGGTATCCCACAAATAAACACTTTAGGGATTTGGGAGACAGTTTATCGTTAGGCTGTTGCTTAACATAAACTTCACATCCCCAAACCTTGAGGTATGACAAACTGGGCCTCTTCCCAGTCCATATCTCATATGGTGTCTTCTCAACTGCCTTAGACGGAACACGGTTAAGTGTGAACACAACAGTTTCTAGAGCATGCCCCCAAAAGGATGGCGAAAGATCAGTTCGACTCATCATAGATCGGACCATATCTAATAAAGTCTGATTCCTCCTCTCAGAAACACCATTCCATTGTGGAGTTCCAGGAGGGGTAAGTTGTGAGACTATCCCACAACTTCTAAGATGATCAATAAACTCTTGGCTCAAATACTCGCCTCCTCGATCAGATCGAAGGACTTTGATTTTCTTGCCAAGTTGGTTCTCTACTTCACTTTGAAATCTTTTGAACATTTCAAAAGACTCTGATTTGAGCTTCATTAGGTAGACATAGCCATACCTACTGAAGTCATCAGTGAACGTAATGAAGTATGAGTAACCACCCCTAGCATGAGTACTCACTATGTCTGATTCCCAATAAGTCAGGTGCTCTCTCACTGT
Organism: Chamaecrista fasciculata; assembly: GCA_003254925.1. Lineage (NCBI taxonomy): Eukaryota > Viridiplantae > Streptophyta > Magnoliopsida > Fabales > Fabaceae > Chamaecrista > Chamaecrista fasciculata. Next base: position 12,097 of record QANZ01038406.1, read on the forward strand.
GGCCAGTGAAGGGCGCCTTTGTCATTTTACCAAGTAAACAAGATTCGCAAGCATCATATGATTCAAAATCAAATGAACTTAGAAGTCCATCTTTATGGAGCTTCTATAGGCATTTCTCGTTTATATGGCCTAAACGACAATGCCAAAGGTACGTAGGATTTGATTCGTTAATTTTTAATCCTTTTGGTATCAACGTTATAGATATTGTTATCGTGTTGTCGTTCTAATTTCAAGACATTGTCTTTATAAATAGAACACCTTCCATTGCCGTTTACACATGTAAAACCTTCCTTATCCAAATAAGAAAGGGAAATAATGTTTGAACTCAATGAAGGTACATAATAACAATTATTTAAAATGAAAATAAGCCCAAAGGGCAACACAAGCTGGTATGTTCCCACAGCAACAGCAGCAACTCTTGCTCCATTGCCTACGCGCAGGTCCACCTCGCTTCTGTCCAGCTTTCTACTGTCTCTAAGACCCTCCACATTTGTACAAATGTGAGAACCACATGTTGTATCTAATACCCAAGTGGTTAAAGTAGAAAAGTGAACGTCTATAACGAAGATACCAGAAGTAGAGACCTCACCGCTCTTTTTCTTCTTTTGATCTTCCAAATACAATTTGCAATTCCTTTTCTAATGTCCTGACATTTGGCAGAAAAAGCAAATCGCATCCCTTGAAGGCTTCGCCTTCTTGGCAGGTTGTGGGTTAGGCTTGTCCCCTGGCTTGGTCTCACCATCCAGGGCTTTACCCTTCCTCTTTCCTTTGCCCTTCCCCTTCCCCTGGTTTTTCTAAACCATCAGGCAAGCAACATCCACAGAGTCATTGAAGTGCTTCTCATAAGCGGTTCTTTGAGCTCTTGGACCGTCGTTGACAGGCTCTTCAGGGGGAGGGTTTTTCTAGGACATAAAGCTTCCTTTCTTGGGTGAGAACAATTCTCAAATTTCGAAACCAATCAAGGAAGTTCGTCCCATTTAACTTATCCTTCTCAAGGATAGATCGCGGTGATAACGCTGAACATATATTGTTTGCCATGATTCTACAACTAAGATATGAAAGTTAATTAGCAAAAAGGTCCACCATTTTATAAAACCCAGCAAAATTATTATTTGTGGCTAAGATCCATATTTCACCAAAGTTTACCGTCGCTTGGGCGATCATGCAACCTTAGGTTATTTAGGTAGGTAACTCTTTACCAATCACATCATATGTGACTCTTAGATCTTTATGGGACTATATCATCGTATGGTACTTATTATGACATGTTTATCCCATCTAATGCCTTGAGGTCCGAATCCGATTTGATAACCCCATTAAGTCACACAATAAAACTTGTGAATGGCCAGACTCAAAACAACGAGGCGAAAGCCCAACCCTATATCATCAAGGCCCACTAAACACGTGTAGCTTGGGCTATCACCGCATCCAATAAACCAAGATTTCAATAAGGCATTGCGTTGAATCTTCCATTCACCCGTGTCTCCTCAAGATAAAAGTAGATACGTGTAGCTTGGGCTATCACCGCTCCACAATGATCAAGATTTTAACAGGGTGTTTAATTGATGACATTAAAACTTAAGATTTTATAAGGGTTCAATTTTAGGTTCCATTTTCAGTTCAATTTTAAATCCAATTTTAAAATTAAACGAGTGTGCCAAGTGTTTACCGCCATGTATCATATACATATAAACACATGCACGAATTTTGTATCTCATACAAAATCCTACGCTCGTATCGAATATGTGGTTGTGCGTATAAAATATAAAATTGCATGTTAAAATCGCGTACCCTAATCATCCATCTAGCGCCAATTTGCATCACATACAAATAATCTAAATGCATAAAACTGACCATGTTTAGATATGGCTCATCTACCCTAAATACCCTCAAGCCAATGAGAGAATCTTTCTAAAAGAAAAAAAAAAAGAAAATTACATTGGGAAACCTCATTTAAACATATGAGGGTAGTGAGGTGAGAAAAGAAAATTACATCAAGAATTTAGGGAGACGACACGCAGGCCGTATTTACCAAAAATAAGACCTAGAGCCATATCCAACACCATACTCATACATGAACAATTCATATATCTAAACATACACGATCATCATACAACGACACAAAAAAAAAACGATTTTAATTGTGTTCAATTTAGGGTCTGTGCAATTTAACATGCCTTCTTGAAAAATAAGCCTTGCATCAATAATTCAAGAATTCAAGAATTATATTCAAGAAGTCGAATTATTGACCCAAAAATTTATAAATTCATAACTTCAAAATTTCGACCAAGACTAATTCTTTCAAGAAAATTTTAATCAATCAAATTGATTACCTTATGTATCAAATACATAAATTTGCACCATTCTTTAGATTAGGTTCAAAAACGTGTGGTGAATTTTCGCAAGACTTAAGCATACCGAATGAAAAACAGTAAACATACAATAATACATCACATGTACATTCACGAAACTAGTATAAACACAAAATTAGCGTGGCTCTGATACCACTGTTGGCAAATTATAGAGCGAGCCCAGCGGAAAAAAGGTAAAATTTAAAATTTTTGCATAACCCTATAATTTCCTTCCAGGATCCACTAACTGTGTTTATACTAGAAAAGGAAAGATGTATACCTAATTAGACGGTAGCTTTGACATTTGCAATTCCAAGAAGTCCACGAGCTCGTGTCCTTCCTCTGCCGGTGATCCACACAAACAATTTGGCAGATACCCAGGTGCTAGCCTCCAATCTCTTCTCCAAGAGATCTTGGGACCCGATCTACAATCTTGGAATTTCAAGAACACTTCTTGAAATCCAAGAACCAAGTGGCGCACTTCAAGAGATGAACCAAGAACAACTTTCTTGGTGCCTCTCTCTCTTCCCACACACACAAGACGCCTCAAGCCCTAAACCTTTTAGGGTTTTTCGAACTTCCTCCCCACTTTTGGAATAGGCAACTTTCTCTCTCCTTTTTCTAGGGTTAGTCGAGTTGTGTATGTCTCATAGGGTTATGAGACTTGTGTGGTATTTAAATAGTTTCATTCGTGAAATTAGGGAATCACATCCCAAACTCATGAAAATAGGGAATTACTAATTTTAATTATAAGATTACACTAATATTATAATTCAAAATTAAAAGGCAATTTAAATTTAAATTTCAAGATCAAATCTTGAAAACTAAAACTTGAATGCCCAATTCCCATTGGTTGGAATGAGTCAGGAGGATTTGAATTCTTAATTAAAATATTACATTAATATCTTAATTTAAATTCAAAATGCATTCTTGAAATCCAAAATGTAAGATCAAATCTTGCCCTTAGATATCAAGGAATGCGCCACCTCCCATATCCTTTTAATAGGAATTTAATCAATAAGATAACAACCCTAATTCTTAGGAAGTTATCATATCTTATTAATATCCTTAACAAATTGAATTAAAATATTACCCTAATATCTTAATTCAAACTTGAATCTTGAATTCAAATTCAAATCTTGAATTCAAATTAACAAAACATTTTTATTAATTAAATCAAAATTGTGTTGGAGATTGTGCCCTAGGGCCAATCATTTTATGTATATGTTTTGAACATATGTATGATTAATTTATAGTTGATAAATTATGTTGTTATCATATTATTAGCATGTTTACTATGATAGCGTCCTTGATTAACTATAAGATAATTAATCTAAATCTGTCCTTGGTCGATTGTTCTCGTGGGAGCGAGAATGAACCAAGAGCAGCATGACCTCGGTGTATGGAGATACATGCACTAGATGCTTTACGAGAGTCATGGTGCAATGATGTAAGGGTTACAAGTTGCTGGACCGACCCGTAGAGTCCTGCATGGGTTTAGTCATTAGATAGCCTCTCCTGTACACCTGTCACGATGCCTTAGACCTGAGGTCTTGACTATTCCGGCATTGTAGTTGTCGAACTTTGGCCTAGTCCAACGTTGCCTGTAGAAGGGTAGCCATACAGGCTAGGTACGGGTTTGATTGATTACAGTGCTGAGGAATGTGGTTGACCAAGATGAGATTTTGTCCCTCATAGAGATGAGAGATATTTAACTGGCGCCCTCGATGAGTCTGTCCAAGGAAAGAGTGGCCACTCAGGAAAATGAGACTAACTCAGGAAATCGAGAAAGTTACGGTTTGGATTAAGGATGACTTTCCCATGCCTTATCCAAGACCAAAATATCGTGCGACAACAGGGTCTATGACAAGGTGGTACTAAGGTTAAATCGGTTTTGATAAAACGATAACTCACGTGTTTTGGGTAGTCGTGATGACTTGCTAGAGTCTGCTCTCAACCTGTGAGTCATAGAGATGACTTGTTGCCAACTTCACATGGGGCGTGCTGGGTCACACATGAGCAGGATCTAAACACCGCTTAAGGGACACGAATTAGGGTTAATTCGTGAGTCACTCTAGTGACACGATTGAAGACATAGTTGAATGTCTGGGACATAAAGTCTTGTCTTAAATAAAATCTACGTTTGTGATATTTAAATTTGTGGGATAAGTTTAAATATATTAATTGTTAAATAGTTAATTGGATTAATCTATTTACAATTATGATATTAGGGAATAATAAATTAGATAAGGTTCCTAAAAGTTAGGAGATTATTGATTTATTAAATTCACTAATATTAAGAGAATAAGGTTCCTAAAAGTTAGGCATTTTAATTAATGAAAATTCTTTTTTAATTAAAGTCATGAATTTGAATTCAAGATTTGATCTTGATTTCAAGATTCAAAATTTGAAGTAAAGATATTAGGGTAATATTTTAATTCAATGTTGTTGGAAGATAATAAGTTGGTTATAACTTCCTAAGAGTTAGGAATATTATTTTGATTTATTAAATTCCAAGATAAAATGGGGAGGTTGGCGCATTCTTGAGTGGGGACCAAGGAAGATTTGATCCTCCATTTTGATTCTCAAAGATTGCATTTGAATTCAAATTAAGTTATTAAGGTAATATTTTAATTAAGAATTCAAGTCCTAAAATTATGATATTATTGTAATCTCATAATTTTATAATTTGACAACCCATTGATTTAGGGATTCCCTAATTATAATTATCAAATTTCCCCAAGCTCTATAACTAAGGGATTAAGTCGACTTACATAAAAAGACTTGACATTCAAGTGAGTTTTGTGTTTTTCCTTTGTGAGACAAGAGAAAAAATTGACTAACCCTAAAAATAGAGAAAAAGTCGAACTTCTCCAAGAGAGAGAGAGAATTCGACTTGTCCCAAAAACTAGGGTTTTGAGAGAGAAAACAAGAGAGGCTCTTGTTTCTTGCGCCACCTAGAGTCTTGGTTCAAGAATTGTTCTTGATCACCAAGAACGGTAGATTGGAGTCCCGAGTTCTTTTGGAGAAAAGAACTGAAGGCTAGCACCTTGGTGTCAGCAAACTGTTCGTGTGGATTACCGGCGAAGGAAGGAAGCTTGGAGTGGACTTCTCGGAATCGCACCATTCAACCGGACCGATTGAAACACTTGAGGTATACTTCTTCCTTTACCAGTTTAAATTCAACTAGTGGATCCTATAGGAAATCACAAGCACTGCGCCATTTAAGGTTAATTAATTTTATTTTTATCATTTTTCCTTCGCTTCCGCTGCGCGCTTTGATATGTGATTTCCCAACAGATTGAGGAACCACCCTCTATCTCTTGTTATCCAATATTAAAGAATTTAATAAATCAATAATCCCCTAACTTTGAGGAAGCTTATTCAATTTATTATTCCCTAATATTTTAAACAAGAATTCAATTGTAAATAGATTAATCAAATTAATTATTTAACAATTAATATATTTAAACTTGTCTAACAAATTTAAATATCACAAATGTAGATCGTATTCAAGACAAGACTGTTGGGAAACATCAGGGCGTGCGCAGCGGAAGCAAATATATAAAAAAAGCTAAATAAACCTTGAAATAACGCAGCCCTTGTGATTCCCTGCCACGATCCGCTATATGAGTTTATATCAGAAGAAGGAGCAGAATTTTACCAAAAAAAATCGGTAGCTTCTGTGATTGCGATGCTGAGAAGTCACTCCAAGTATGCTTCCTCTGCCGGTGATCCACACGAGCAGTTTTGGCGATGCCCAGGTGCTAGCCTCCTTCACTTCTTCCCAAGTGAATGTGGGACTTCTATCTACGTTCTTGAATTGTCAAGAACAATTCTTGAATTCAAGAAAAGATGGCGCCTAAAACCCAAGAACTCTTCTTGGTCTCACACAAAAACCCTAAAATTGGGAGCAAGTCGAATTCTCTCTCTTGGTTTGAGAAAGTTGACTCTTTCTCTCTCTTCACTCTAGGGTTAGCAAATTTTTCTCTCTCTTGAATACACAAGTAAGTTGGGCAAGTCGACTTGCATAGGGGTATTTATAGAGTTGGGGAAATTTGATAATTATAATTAGGGAATCCCTAAATTAGTAGATTATCAAATTATAAAATTATAAGATTACAATAATATTATAATTTTAGGACTTGAATTCTTAATTAAAATATTACCTTAATATCTTAATTTAAATTCAAAATGCAATCTTTGAGAATCAAAATGCAAAATCAAATCTTGCCCTTGGTCCCACAAGTCATGCGCCATCTCCCCTCTCTTTTAAAGGAATTTAATAAATCAAAATAACAATCCTAATTCTTAGGAAGTTATAACCAACTTATTATCTTCCAACAATATTGAATTAAAATATTACCCTAATATCTTTAATTCAAATTTTGAATCTTGAATCAAGATCAAATCTTGAACTCATATTCATGACTCTAATTAACAAAACATTTCCATTAATTAAAACCCCTATATATGAGGCGCCATCCTCAATCTTGTTATCCCAAATATTAGTGAATTTAATAAATCAATAATATCCTAACTATTAGGAATCTTATATAATTTATTATTCCCTAATATTATAAACAAGAATATAATTGTAAATAGATTAATCCAATTAACTATTTAACAATTAATATATTTAAACTTGTCCAACAAATTTAAATGTAGATATTTATTTAAGACAAGGTTTCATGTCCTAAGACATTCAACTATGTCTTAAATTGTGTCACTAAGGTGACCCACGAATTAACCCTAATTCGTGTCCCAGTGTGGCATCTTGATCCTGCTCATGTGTGACCCAACAGGCCTCACGTGAAGTTGGCAGCAAGTCATCTTTATGACTCACAAGTCGAGAGTGGACTCTTGCAAGTCATCACGACTACCCAAAACACGTGAGTTATCACTTTAACGCCAAAACGACTTAACCTAAGTAACATCTTGTTTTTTTTTTTTTAAACCTTCGGGTGGAGCGACTAAGGTCCATACCTCGTTGTCGTACATGGATTGCATCTCAGCCTTCATGGCTTGAACCCATTTCTCAGAGTTGGGATCCACGATAGCTTCTTGATAGGTGGTAGGCTCACCACGCTCCATGAGCAACACATCCTTGTTCTCAGTCATAAAAAATCCATATCTTTGAGGTTGAGAACGTGTCCTATCAAACCTTCGTGGTCCTTGTGTCACTAGAGGAGCTTCCACAACGTCTTGTGGCTCTTCTCAAGTTTCCGTCTGCGCCTCTATAGTGTCTTGTGGATTTTGAACTTCTTCAAGATCTATCTTACTCCCACTGTTTCTTTTGGAAAAACAATCCTTTTCTAGAAAGAATCCATTTCTGACTACAAACACTTTGTTGTCAGATGGGTAGTAGACATAATACCCCCTCGTTTCCTTGGGGTATCCCACAAATAAACACTTGAGGGATTTGGGAGACAGTTTATCGGTAGGCTGTTGCTTAACGTAAACTTCTCATCCCCAAACCTTGAGGTAAGACATTATGGGCCTCTTCCCATTCCATATCTCATATGGTGTCTTCACAACTGCCTTAGACGGAACACGGTTAAGTGTGAACGCGGCAGTTTCTAGAGCATGCCCCCAAAAGGATGGCGGAAGATCAGCTTGACTCATCATAGATCGAACCATATCTAATATAGTTCGATTCCTCGTCTCATAAACACCACTCCACTGTGGGTTTCCAGGAGGAGTAAGTTGTGAGATTATCCCACAACTTCTAAGATGATCAATAAATTCTTGACTCAAATACTCGTCTCCTCGATCAGATCGAAGGACTTTGATTTTCTTGTCAAGTTGGTTCTCTACTTCATTTTGAAATCTCTTGAACATTTCAAAAGACTCTGACTTGTGCTTCATTAGGTAGACATAGCCATACCTACTGAAGTCGTCAGTGAACGTAATGAAATAATAATAACCACCACTAGCTTGAGTACTCATGGGTCCACATACATCACTATGTATGATTCCCAATAAGTCAGATGCCCTCTCAATGTGGCCAGTGAAGGGCGCCTTTGTCATCTTTCCAAGTAAACAAGATTTGCAAGCATCATATGATTCAAAATCAAATGAGCTTAGAAGTCCATCTTTATGGAGCTTCTCTAGGCGTTTCTCGTTTATATGGCCTAAACGACAATGCCAAAGGTATGTAGGATTAGATTCATTAATCTTAATGCCTTTCGTATCAATGTTATAAATATTGTTATTACGTTGTTGTTCTAATTTTAAGATGTAATGATTATCTTGCAAATCGCCATAAGCAAAGAACACATCATCTTTGTAAATTGCACATCTACCATTACCATTCACACAAGTAAATCCTTCCTTATCCAAATAAGAAAGGGAAACAATGTTTGAACTTAACGACGATACATAATAACAATTGTTCAAAACAAAAATAAGCCCAGAGGGCAATACAAGCTCGTATGTTCCTACAACAACAGCAGCAACCCTTGCTCCATTGCCCACTCGTAGGTCCACCTCGCCTCTGTCCAGCTTCCTACTGTCTCTAAGACCCTGCACATTTGTACAAATGTGAGAACCACATGCAGTATCTAATACCCAAGTGGTTGGAGTAGATGAGTGAACATCTATAACATAGATACCTGAAGTAGAGGCCTCAGCGCCCTTCTTCTGTTTCTTCAGATCTTCCATATACAGCTTGCAATTCCTCTTCTAGTGTCCTGGCTTTTGGCGAAAAAAGCAAACTGCATCCTTTGTGGGCTTTGCCTTCTTGGCAGGTTGTGGGTTAGGCTTGGCCGCTGGCATGGTGTCACCAACCACGGCGTTTCCTATCCTCTTTCCTTTGCCCTTCCCCTTCCCTTGGCCTTTCTGAACCATCAAGACAGTGCTAGGCGCCTTTTTAATGGATGCCTCAGCAGTCTTGAGCATCCCATGCAGTTTAGAAACAGATTTCTCCATGCCATTCATGTTGAAGTTCTTGACAAACTGGTCATAACTTCTAGGCAGTGAGTTCAGGATCAAATCCGTCGCAAGCTCTGGCGCAATGAGAAATCCCAACCTACCAAGGTGATCTATGTACCCCTTCATCTTCAAGACATGGGTACTCACAGATCCACCTTCAGCCATCTTGCAAGAGTGCAGAGCCTTAGTGGTCTCAAACCTCTCTTGCCTAGCCTGTTGTTGGAACATTTCCTTGAGATGTGTAACCATCTCATATGCTCCCATGTTCTCCAAGTTCTTTTGCAACTCGGGAACCATAGTGGCCAACATCAGGCAAGCAACGTCCACAGAGTCACTGGTATATTTCTCATAAGCATCTCTCTGAGCTCTCGGAGCGTTGGCTGCAGGCTGCGCAAGAATAGGGTTTTCCAAGACATACAACTTCCTCTCTTGGGTGAGAACAATTCTCACATTCCGAAACCAGTCAAGGAAGTTTGTTCCAGTCAATTTATCCTTCTCAAGGATAGATCGCAGTGATAGTGTTTAACTATTGGTTGCCATTTGATTCTACAATTGAGATATGAAAGTTAATTAGCAAAAATATATCCACCATTTTATAAAACCCAGCAAAATTATTATTAGTGGCTAAGACCCATATTTCACCAAAGTTTACCGTCGCGGAGGCGATCATGCACCCTTAGGTTATTTAGGTAGGTAACTCTTTACCAATCACATCTCATGTGATTCTTAGATCTTTATGGGACTGTATCATCATATGATACTTATTATGGCATGTTTATCCCATCTAATGCCTTGAGGTCCAAATCCGATTTGATAACCCCATTAAGTCACACAATAAAACTCGTGAATGGCTAGGCTCAAAACAACGAGGCCGAAGCCCAACCCCATATAATCAAGGCCCACTAAACATGTGTCGCGGAGGCGATCACCGCATTTAATAAACCGAGATTTCAACAATGCATTGCGTTGAATCTCCCATTCACCCGTGTCTCCTCTAGGTCAAGGTAGATACGTGTCGAGCAGGCGATCACCGCTCCACGATGAACAAGATTTTAACAGGGTGTTTCATTGATGGCATTAAAACTTAAGATTTTAAAAGGGTTTAATTTATAAAGTTCCATTTTAGGTTCAATTTTAAAACCAATTTTAAAAATAAACGAGTTGTGCCATGTGTTTATTCCCCATGTATCGCATACATATAAAACACATGCACGAATTTTGTATCTCATACAAAATCCTACGCTCGTATCGAATACGTATTTATGCGTGAATTTAAAATATATAGCATGTTAAAATCGCACCCCTACACATACATCTAGCACAGATTGCATCTCATACAAAAATTACTAAATGCATATAAAGACCGTGTTCGGATATGGCCCATCTACCCTAAAATTCCCTCAAGCCAATGAGAGAACTTTTCTAAAAGAAAAAAATAAAATTACATTGTGAAGACCTCGTTTAGATTGAGGTATAAATAAAAATAAAATTACATAGAGAATTTCAGGGAGACGACACGCAGTCAGTATTTACCAAAAATACCTAGAGCCATATCCAACACCATATTTAAACATACATGAACACTTCACATATATAAATATATATAAACACGGCAAACATACAACACATACAAAAACGATTTTCTTGACTGTGTTCAATTAGGGTTTGTGCAATCTAACATGCCCTCTTAAAATTAAGTCTTGTACCAATAATTAAAATTCAAGAATCAAATTCAAGAATTTCGAATTATTGGCCCAAAATTAATAAATTCTTAATTTAAAAATTTCGACCACCCTAACATATATTATAATCAAAACAATTTTAATTAAAACATGTAAATAGGGTTTTTCGACCAAGACATAAAATTTCAAGAAAAATTATAAAATCAATCCGATTGATTTTTCCTATGTATCACATACATATATTTGCACCAATTTTAGATAGGTTCCAAAACTTGTGGTGGAACTGATGAGGAGCTATGTGTAAGGGGTTACATAGACGCCAGTTTCCCAACCGACCAAGATGATTTTAAATCGCAGTCTGGATACGTGTTTCTCCTGAACGGTGGCAGTGTGAGTTGGAAGAGTTCCAAGCAGAGCACGATTGCTGATTCTACAACAGAGTCTGAGTATATTGCAGCATCAGATGCAGCGAAGGAGGCCGTGTGGATTAAGAAGTTCGTCGCCGAGCTTGGTGTGGTTCCGACCATTACTGATCCCATAACCTTGTATTGTGACAATAGTGGTGCTATTGCACAAGCCAAGGAGCCCCGGTCCCACCAAAGGACCAAACACATACTCAGGCGTTTTCACCTTTTCAGAGAGATGATTGACAGAGGTGATGTCAAGATATGCAAAGTAGTAGGCGAGGATAACGTTGCCGATCCTTTTACGAAGCCTCTTGCGCGGGTCATACATGAACGCCATGTATCGTCGATGGGGATTAGACGCATTTATGAATGTACCTAGTGTAGGAACATTTCGATTAATGATTGTACCTAGAACAAGTGGGAGTTTGTTGGAGATTGTGCCCTAGGGCCAATCATTTTATGTATATGTTTTGAACATATTGATTAATTTATAGATGAGAAATTATGTTGTTATCATATTATTAGCATGTTTACTATGATAGCGTCCTTGATTAATTATGTGATAATTAATCTAAAATTTTCCCTGGTCGATTGTTCTCGTGGGAACGAGAATGAACCAAGACCAGCATGACCTTGGTGTATGGAGATACATGCACTAGATGCTTTACGAGAGTCATGGTGCAATGATGTAAGGGTTACAAGTTGCTGGACCGACCCGGAGAGTCCTGCATGGGTTTAGTCATAAGCGAGTCTCTCCTGTACTCTTGTAAAGATGCCCTTAGACCTGAGGTCTTGACTATTCCGGCGTTGTAGATGTCAGACTTTGGCCTAGTCCAACGTTGCCCGTAGCAGGGTAGCCATACAAGCTAGGTACGGGTTTGGTTGTTTACCGTGCTGAGGAATGTGGTTGACCAAGATGGAATTTTGTCCCTCATTAAAGATGGGAGATATCTAACCGACGCGCCCTCGATGAGTCTGTCTAAGGAATGTATGGCCATACAGGGAAATGGGACTAACTCAAGAGAAAGTTGTGGTTTGGATTAAGGATGACTTTCCCGTGCCTTATCCAGAACCAAGATATCGTGTGACAATAGGGATCATAACAAGATGTTACTTACGTTAAGTCGTTTTCGCGTTAAAGCGATAACTCACGTGTTTTGGATAGTCGTGATGGCTTGCTAGAGTCCGCTCTCAACTTGTTGAATGTCTTAGGACATGAAACCTTGTCTTAAATAAATATCTACATTTAAAATTGTTGTACAAGTTTAAATATATTAATTGTTAAATAGTTAATTGGATTAATCTATTTACAATTATATTCTTGTTTATAATATTAGGGAATAATAAATTATATAAGATTCCTAGTAGTTAGGATATTATTAATTTATTAAATTCACTAATATTAGGGATAACAAGATTGGGGATGGCGCCTCATATATAGGGGTTTTAATTAATGGAAATGTTTTGTTAATTAGAGTCATGAATTTGAATTCAAGATTTGATGTTGATTTCAAGATTCAAAATTTGAAGTAAAGATATTAGGGTAATATTTTAATTCAATATTGTTGGAAGATAATAAGTTGGTTATAACTTCCTAAGAATTAGGATTGTTATTTTGATTTATTAAGTTCCTTTAAAAGAGAGGGGAGATGGCGCATGACTTGTGGGACCAAGGGCAAGATTTGATCTTGCATTTTGATTCTAAAAGATTGCATTTTGAATTTAAATTAAGATATTAAGGTAATATTTTAATTAAGAATTCAAGTCCTAAAATTATAATATTATTGTAATCTTATAATTTTATAATTTGATAATCCACTAATTTAGGGATTCCTTAATTATAATTATCAAATTTCCCCAACTCTATAAATACCCCTATGCAAGTCAGCTTGCAAAAAAGAAAAGAAAAAAACTTGTGTATTCAAGAGAGGGAAAAATTTGCTAACCCTAGAGTGAAGAGAGAGAAAGAGTCGACTTTCTCAAACCACGAGAGAGAATTCGACTTGCTCCCAATTTTAGGGTTTTTGTGTGAGACCAAGAAGAGTTCTTGGGTTTTAGGCGCCACCTTTTCTTGAATTCAAGAATTGTTCTTGACAATTCAAGAATGTAGATAGAAGTCCCACATTCACTTGGGAAGATGTGAAGGAGGCTAGCACCTGGGCATCTCCAAAATTGCTCGTGTGGATCACCGGCAGAGGAAGCACACTTGGAGTGGACTTCTCAAGGGAATCACAAGGGTTGCGTTATTTCAAGGTTTATTTAGTTAGTTTTTTTTATATATATTTGCTTCCGCTGCGCACGCCCTGATGTTATCCAATATTAAAGAATTTAATAAATCAATAATCCCCTAACTTTTAGGAAGCTTATTCAATTTATTATTCCCTAATATTTTAAACAAGAATTCAATTGTAAATAGATTAATCAAATTAACTATTTAACAATTAATATATTTAAACTTGTCTAACAAATTTAAAAATCACAAATGTAGATCTTATTCAAGACAAGACTTCATGTCCTAGACATTCAATTATGTCTTAAATTGTGTCACTAAAGTGACTCACGAATTAAACCCTAATTTGTGTCCCATTACAGTATCTTGATCCTGCTCATGTGTGACCCAGTAGGCCTCACGTGAAGTTGGCAGCGAGCCATCACTATGACTCACAAGTCGAGAGCGGACTCTAGCAAGCCATCACGACTGCCCAAAACACGTGAGTTATCGTTCTAACGCCAACGACTTAACCTTAGTACCACCTTGTCATAATCCCTATTGTCACACGATATTTTGGTCATGGATCAGGCACGGGAAAGTCATCCTTAATCCAAAGCATAACTTTCTCGATTCCTTGAGTTAGTCCCATTTCCCTGTGTGGCCACACATTCCTTGGACAGACTCATCGAGAGGCCCAGTAAAATATCTCTCAACTTAATGAGGGACAAAATTCCTTCTTGGTCAACCACATTTCTCATCACGGTAAACAACCAAACCCGTACCTAGCCTGTATGGCTACCTTGTTACGGGCAACGTTGGACTAGGCCAAAGTTCGACATCTACAACGACGGAATAGTCAAGACCTCAGGTCTTAGGGCATCGTGACAGGTGTACATGAGAGGCTAACTCATGACTAAACCCATGCAGGACTCTCCGGGTCGGTCCAGCAACTTGTAACCCCTTACATAATTGCACCATGACTTTCGTAAAGCATCTCATGCGTGTATCTCCATACATCGAAGTCATGCTGGTCTTAGTTCATTCACGTTCCCACGTGAATAATCGACCAGGGACAGTTTGGAATAATTATCACATAATTAATCAAGGATTGTTATCACAGTAAACATGCTAATAATATGATAACGACTCAATTTATCATCTATAAATTAGTCAATCAATATGTTCATACATATAAAATGATTGGCCCTAGGGCACAATCTCCATCAGTCACATAACCCTAAGAGGGAAAAAGGGAGAGTTTTGAACTAACCCTAAACTCAGGGTTTTAGGGGCGATTTGTGTGTGAGGAAGAGAGAGAGGCGCTAAACCTAGAGTAGTGTGGCCAAGAAATTGGTTCTTGGTGTGCGCCACTTGGTTCTTGAATATTTCAAGAAGTGTTCTTGAAATTTCAAGATTATAGATTGGTTCCCGTAATCTCTTGGACAAGAGATTGGAGGCTACCACCTGAGTATCTGCCAAACTGTTCGTGTGGATCACCGGCAGAGGAAGGACACGAGTCTGTGGACTTCTTGAAGTTGCAATCTTTCAAGCGTTCGTTTGATTTAGGTATACATCTTATCTCACTGGTATAAACACAATTAGTGGATACTGGGAGGAGATTATAAAATTTTTAAATTTACCTTTTCCGCTGCGTTTTGCTCCATAATCTCCAACAACTGAGTACATGAATGCACAAATGAGGTCTTATTTGGAAAGTCATGGTATTATCCACCAAACTAGTTGCCCTTACACTAGTGCCCAAAATGGTGTGGCTGAAAGAAAGAACCGACACCTTCTTGAAGTAGCTCGATCCCTTATGTTATGCACTTGCCTAAACCTTATTGGGGGGATGCAATCTTAGTTGCAGCTTATCTTATTAACTGGATGCCTCTAAAACCACTTGACTTTAAAAGTCCCATTGAAGTTTTAAAAGGTACCCATGAGTACATTGTTCCTTCAAAAGTGTTTGACTATGTCTGTTTTGTTCGTAGTAGGAATGCTAGAAAACTTGACCCTAGAGCCCTTAAGTGTGTTTTCATAGGGTATTCTCCTACTCAAAAAGGTTATAAATGTTATCATCCTCCATCAAGAAAAACTTTTGTTAGTATGGATGTCACCTTTCGTGAGACTGAATCCTATTTTGGCACAATCCCATCACCACTTCAGGGGGAGAATATTGTACAAGAAGAGGTGCTTCTTGATCTGCCTGATATGAGAGAGATTGGACATCAGGGGGAGAATACTGTACAAGAAGAGATGCTTCTTGATTTGGCTGATAGGAGAGAGACTGAAGTTCAAGGCGAGACTGCAGTTTGGGGGGAGACTGAGGTTCTAAGGGAGATTGCTGAAAGATCAAAAAGTTTGGACAGACCTGACCTTCAAACCTACTCAAGGAGGAATCACGATGACAAACCTGAGGAAACCATCATGCAATCTGTCTAACCTGCTGAATCTTCTTCAACTGGTGAGGTATCCACATTACCTAATGAGTCTCATTTGCCTATTGCTGTCAGAAAAGGAGCCCGGTCGTGTACCAAACATCCTTTATATCCTATGTCTAACTTTGTTTCTTATGATTCCCTATCCCCATCATATAAAGCTTTTTCCTTGTCTATCTCCGCTGTGTCTATTCCGCAGAATTGGAAGGAGGCTATTAAAGATTCTAAGTGGAAGCAGGCCATGGTTGAAGAATTGAAGGCTCTGTCCAAAAATGAGACTTGGGATTTGGTCTCTCTTCCTCCTGGCAAGAAATTGATGGGTTGTAAACGGGTCTACACTGTGAAACATAAAGCTGATGGTTCAATAGAACGATTCAAAGCTAGACTGGTTGCCAAGGAGTTCACACAAACCTATGGAGTGGATTGTCAGGAAACGTTTGCTCATGTTGCAAAGATGAACTCCATTAGAGTTTTATTATCTTGTGCAGCTAATTTGGATTGGGACTTGCATCAATTTGATGTGAAGAATGCTTTCCTCCACGGAGATTTGGAAGAAGACGTTTATATGAAGATCCCACCTGGGTTTGATAATGAACAGAGTCAAGGAAAGGTATGCAAATTGAAGAAGGCTCTATATGGATTGAAACAATCTCCGAGAGCTTGGTTTGATAAATTCTGCAATGCCATGATTTCCTTTGGCTATAAACAGAGCAATTCTGATCATACTCTCTTTATAAGGAGAAAAGAGGACAAACTCACTCTTCTTATAGTCTACGTTGATGATATAGTTATGACGAGAGATGATAAAGAAGAGATGTCTCGATTGAAGAAGCTATTAGCTCAAGAATTTGAAATCAAGGATCTTGGTAAATTGCAGTACTTCTTAAGAATTGAAGTTGCTCGATCAGAGAGTGGAATTTTCATTTCTCAGAGGTAGTATATCCTTGATCTCTTAAAGGAGACTGGTATGACAGGGTGTAAACCAGCAGAATTCCCTATTGAAAGTAACCATAAACTTCAATTAGGGGTTGGAGAGTCGGTTGATAAGGAGAGATACCAGAGGCTAGTTGGGAAGCTTATATATCTTTCTCATACTAGACCAGACATTGCTTATGCTGTCAGCTTGGTTAGCCAATTCATGCATGACCCTCGAGAATCTCATATGCAGGCTGTTCTTCACATCTTGCGGTATCTAAAGTCTAGCCCTGGGAAAGGGTTACTTTTCTCCAGACATGGTCACCTCCAGATAGAAGGCTTCGCAGATGCAGATTGGGCTGGATCTCTAGATGATAGAAGATCTACATCTGGATATTGTACACTCGTGGGAGGAAACTTGGTTACTTGGAGAAGCAAGAAGCAGAGTGTGGTCGCTAGATCCAGTGCAGAAGCAGAATACAGAGCTATGGCACAAGGAGTTTGTGAACTCCTATGGGTGCAGAAATTATTGGCAGAATTGGGCCTATTGGAAAAGGAGAAGCTATCCTTGTTTTGTGACAATAAGGCTGCAATTAGTATAGCTTATAACCCGGTTCAGCACGATCGAACAAAGCACATTGAGATTGAGAGACATTTTATCAAGGAGAAGGTTACTAGTGGTATCCTCAGCTTGCACTATGTGACATCAGGAGAGCAGCTTGCTGATGTTTTCACTAAAGGCCTTGGCAAACAAATGTTTCATTCTCTAGTTTGCAAGTTGGGCATGCGTGACATCTTTGCTCCAACTTGAGGGGGGGTGTTGAGTATGTTAATGTATATAGCATTTATTGGGTAGGATGTAGTTAGAAGTTGTTAGTTGAGGTCATTAATTTCCTAGAGTCTAGTCATTAATTTCCTAGAGTCTATAAATGTGTATGTAAACTTCTTCCATTTCATGAAATGAAAGAATATCATTCATCACAAATTCACAGTATCTATTTGGGTTTGCTGGCAGCTAAGGATGTGGGCTGTGTGAATTTGGTTGTAGAATCAGACTGCCTTATTGCTGTAAATTTGTTGAAGGGTGACATTGATCACTCTTCCCATCACTATGCTTCATTAATTGATTTGTGCAGGTCAGGTCTAACATTTTTCCAGCAGATTAAGGTGAATCATGTCTTGAGAGAGGGAAACAAAGTTGCAGACAAGTTGGCAAAGTTTGCTGGCCAAAACCTTGTAAATTGTATTTCTTTTGATTACATGCCTTCTTTTGTTTCTTTAGATGTTGTTGAACACAGTTTAGGGGTTGATGCCCCTGGTAGAGTAGGCAAAGGCATTGGGTAGTTGTTTTTGATTTTGTGTTCTATGTACTGGACCTTTTGATTTTAATATATTTCCTCTTTTACGCAAAAAAAGAAGAATGGTTGCAGATTATACTTTTCATTTCAATATGTTTAAGATTTAGTTATTTCCAAGAAACAGTGGGTGATGTGAAACTATCTGAATTGTGATGAAGTTTGGGGTTTCCATTGAAATTGTTTATTTCTTGTTTACTCGACCAACTTATGTGATAACAAATATTCTACATGAAACTATCATTGGACATGGGCAAATATTATTATTAGCTTTAGACCGACCTTTACTATGAGTTCATGATACAGAAAAAATGCAAAATATATTTTCTATTTCCAAGTTCAATTGACATTTATAATCTAACAGATAGTTAATATTATTTCTGTCACAGAACCATCAGTACAAGAGAGAAAAAGTATGATTTTGAAAATCCCAAGCGAAAAGAATTACCGTGTTGGTTGTCACCAAACATGTTCATAATTCTTCTGTTGAACTTTTCCTTACTTTCTCCTTATGTTCTCAATTATGAGATTGTTGTGTCTAACAAAATTTTCCTTCCGAGGGAAGATTATAAGATGGCTGAGACGATCTTATGACCAAATTCAATAGTTTGGGACCAAAATGAAGCATTTTATTAATATTTAAGACCAAAATGAATCATTTTGCCAACATTTAGGACCAATTTGAACATTTTGAAACATAACGGACTAAAATGAACATTATGGCATACATTTAGGACCAAAATGAACCTTTGACCCAAATCTTTTTATACAAATGTTTGTTTAAATCTAACTAAAATAACCAATAATGACATAAAATATAGTATTATATTTTTTTAAGCCTCATTATTGACCATCCTAATTATGATATTAGATATAATAAATTAACTTTACAGTTACTTTTTTTTCCCTAAAACTGTAAAAAAAAATAGTATAATCACATAATTATGTATTAAGGACTAAAGTCTAAAGATTTTCAAAGATTTTTAAAGTATAGGGACTGATTTTTAAAAAATTAAAAATTGTAGGGACTAAATTCAAAGCTTGAGTAAAGAACAGGGACCAAATGATTAATTTTCCACTATGATTTTATCAAGTATGCAAGTACTGTAAACTAAAGCATTCGTTCTTGTAGGAGAAATTACTTATGGAACAGCAGGAGCACTCTAGATTACAGGTATAGAGTCTCTAGTTAATATGTCATTCTTCTTGTAATTAGAGTAATTAACCTTTTTTTTTGGCCAAAATTAGAGTAATTAACCTCACAAACAAAGGAGATGTGGAAAATACATTTGATACTTTGTGAGGACAATGACCAGTTTCTTAGTGTGAAATCATCAATATTCTCATATCGAAATGGCTGAAAGACTTGATTGTAAAAAAGTTCATGAATATATAATTTAATAAAATTAAGACAAAGACAACGACTTTCAATTAAACTACGGGTTTAGTTAGACAACGAAAGTTGATTAAATTACGATTTCGGCTAAATAATGGCATTGTTTTATTTTATTTACAACATTTTCAATTGAAAATCAAATTCATTTTTCAAAATTTTTAGTAGAGTCAACATTTTTATCAAAGTTAACATTTTCAAAATATTCAGAGTCGATATTGTTAGAAGGAGTTTAAATTATTCGCTCTCTGACCTGAATAAAATTAATCTTTGTCTAAATCATTATATGAATAGATGAGAGATACCATAATTTTATCAAAAAAAATTTACTAAAAACTCTAGATTTTTTATATGATTAATATTCAAATTAAAATTGTTACTCTTAATATTCGCTCTTTAAAACTAATAAAATTTTAATTTTAGAAGGACGAGACTCCCTTACACTAAGTAATAAACATTATGCAAAATGCCAGGGGTTTGTTTAGGGAGGGGGAGGGGGATTGACAATAATTTCAAACATGTCCCTATATATTTTATAAATTTTATAAAGAATGAAGGAAGTTGGCCCCTAATTAAAATAGATATTTGTTAGTATATACATGCATTCCTAATTTCATATTCAAGTTGATCTCATTAGGTAAGACTCAATTTATCAATCTCTAATTTTATTGTTTTCCATAATTTCATGACTCATCACTTTTCAGTTTCTATTATTTAATATTTTGATTCATTTAAATATTATTATCTCTCCCATCTCATTATTTTCTTACATTCTTTTATATGTTTTATAATTTTTTTTGTCCAATTTATATATATTATCATATAATATTGATAATATATAGATAAAAAATAGGTCAAAATCATATTTTGTCCCTAATATTTACCTAAAGTTTTATTTTGGTCCCTAATATTTTTTTTGTTCTGGTTTGGTCTTTAATGTTTCCAAAAAGTTTCATAATTGAACCCTAACTACTAAATATGATCATATCTCTCTCGTTTGTTGATGACTCCAACTGGGTAAAGAAAAAACTTATCAAAATTAACACGTAGCTGTGATTTTATTACGTTCAAGTTTAAAACGAGAGAGATATAATCATATTCAATAGTTAGGGGTCTATTATAAAACTTTTAGGAAACAAAAATATTAAAGACCAAAATGAAACTTTNAAAAAAAAAAAGAAGAAAGGTTTCATAATAATAAATGAAATTTCACCCTTGAGCTTAGTTTTTCTTGTATCTTAAATTATAGATTTATAGTTCACTCTCAACAAGATTTGTTTTCTACATTTAAGTCCTTTTTTCTATTATAATAAAATCAAAACGTAAGAAAAATAAACAAATTCAAGTTTGTATCAATTTTACCCAAACAAGTAAAAACAAACACATATCCTCTTCTTCAAATCTTCTTATTCATTTTCTCCTTTAATTCAAATCTTCTTCTTCCCCTTCCTTCTTCTCCTTAATTCAAAGTAGTTGAAGTCGACACGATGTTCAGAGCCGCCGCCCTCGCTCGCCTCAGGTCACGGTGGCTCGCTGCCACCTGAGCCTCGCGTCCAGCAGCCTCTTGTCTCCCGTGCATCAAAGGAAGTTCCTTCCGATCCTACCATCAGTTTTGCTTCTGCTATTCCTTTCCTGTATCCTCCGCTACTCCCAACCTGAACACTTCATCCTCAACATTCACACACACACATTGACACATATAAATATATCTATAAATCATTCTAATTCCATGTATCATTTCCTTATTTGGGAAGAAGAAGATTTGAATTAAGGAGAAAATGAAGAAAAATATTTGATGGAGAAGAAGACGATCTTGTGTTTGTTTTTCTCATTTGGGTAAAATTGATAAAAACTTCAATTTGTTTATTTTTCTTACGCTTTGATCCTATTATAATAGGAAAAAGGACTTAAATGTAGAAAAAAAAACTTGTTGGGGAGTGAACTATAATTTAAGATGCAAGAGAAATTAAGCTCAATAGTGAAATTTCGTTTATTACTATGAAACTTTTTCTTTTTTTGTGTCAAAATTCTTCTCTCATCAAATATGGAGTCAAACGCATAAAAATTAATATTTAGAGTCTTAAAATAATATTTTAGTTAAGATTTCCATTAAATTTTGGACGAAAATATACCTCAAGACTCTTTTTGTTAATGGAGCAAACCATAAGCCCTTATTTTACATATATTTTTTCCTTAATTTTTGTATACTTTCTATAAATTTTAGGATAAATTACACTTTTGTACCCTGTGATTTGAGCATATTCCACTTTGGTATCATGTGGTTTTAAAAGTGACATTTTGCTATCCTGTGGTATTCTCCGTTAACACTTTGGTACTCTGAGTTTTAATTCCGCAAAAAACTTAACAGAACTTGGCATTTTTGGAGCTATTTTGTAGTTTTAACTAATTTTAGGAGATAAAATGCAATTTTCATACAGAAAAAAGAAGCTGAAATTATTAAAACACCAAGAAATATTTAAATTTTTCAAAACAATCCTCGAAAACACAAAGTTCTAGAAATATTATTTATTGACAACATTTATTTGGCCATAGTCCTATTTTGGTCCCTCAAGTTTGTTCAAAGTTTCGTTTTGGTCCCTCAAGTTTTTTTATTCCATTTTGGTCCCTCAAGTTTCTAAAAAATTTCACTTGTAGTCTTTGGTCAATTTTCATCCATATTTTTAAGTAAGAAAAAAGAGATAAAAACTTGATTTTCATACCCTAAAAGTTTTATTTTTTTTGTATTAAAATTCTTTTTCCTTTTATAACAGGATCAAAAGTAAGAAAAATAAATTAATGAGGGTATTAGTTAATTTTGCACCAAAATAAAAAAAAAATTAAAACAAAAAAAGAAGACGCTGCTTCAATGCTTCTTCCTCTTTCCAAGCTTCATGGTCATGGCAGTGAATATTCAAATCCTCGGGATATAGATGGCGGGAAAGTTGTTGGGTCCAGTCGAGGAAGAAATCGAAGACGACGACAACAAGAGGCGAGGTGTGGGATCCGAACCACTAGATGATGGAGATGTTGCCGACATTTCGAAAATCTTTGATGTTTTTGATGCCAAGAGGGATTTTAGGGTGGAAAGGGAAGGGGAAGACGACGACGTGAACAAAATCTAGGTGAACCAAATAAAATTTTTGGAGATGAAAATCAATTTTTCTTTTAGCAAAAAAAAAAAAGGATGAAAATTGATTAGAAACTTGAGAAATTAAAATGGAACTTTGAATAAACATGAGGGACCAAAATAAGACTTTAACAAATATATTTTGCTAAGAAATTATATTTCTGAGTGTTTTAGTAATTTCAGCCTTTTTTTTTTCTTGTATTAAAATTGCGTTTTATCCCCAAAATTGGTTAAAATTACAACATAACCCCAAAAGTGTCAAGTTTCGTTAATTGTTTTAACGGAATTAAAGCTTAGGGTACCTAAGCGTTAACGGAGAATACCACATGATACTAGAATATCACTTTTTAAATCACAAGGTACCAAAGTGGAATATGGCCAAACTACATATAACTTACCCTAAATTTTAACATATATATATATATATATATATTAAGGGCTTTACATCGCCTTATTTATGTAAAATTTAAAATTATATAAAAAAACAAATAATATAAAACTATAGATTTAATTAATATTTAATTATATTAAAGATCTCATAAAAATATAAATCTTTAATAAGTTTTGAAAAAAAGAATTAATGAATGAAACGAGGCGTGAGTCAATTGTGTTGGAAGTTATTAAAATAGAAGTACATGGATATGGGAAGTTATTGAATAGTGGTGAAATATGTGGATATTGAAAGTTAGTCTCAATGAATAAGACGTGTGTTTCTCAAAGTTGGAGACTTACCTTTTTATTTTACTTTCTTTTAATTAATATATTTGTAAACACTTATATTTATTTTATGCTATAATTTTAATAAATCAACTAAAAAAACTCTTCAAACGTATATAATAATATAAATATAGATATATTATTTTAGAGCGTTGAGCATATTCTAGCAAATACGCATGGAAATATGGAATTCCGGTTGATAAGACTAGAGCATCGAATTATTCATTGGTAAATGACACAAAAACATATATATTTCAATCAGTATGAAGTTTACATGGTACATTTGAAAAAAGAAAAAAATAATAATTTCAAGACAACATATTCAATAACGGTCTCCCGATCTTATTGTTCGGGGAAGAGATTTAATTTTGGATAAATTCCAAAAACATCTCTAACCGTAGTATAAAAAAGAAAAAAAAAATATGTATTTTCACTTTAATCATGATTAATGGTAAATAGAACTGCTGTCTATTGCTTCAAGGTGTGTAGAATATACTCAGCATAAAGATCCCTGTACCAAAAACAAAGAAAGTTTCATAGTACAAAATAAAATATATGAGTGATTATATTTTGAAAAAAAAAAATTAATATGCAAGACCAAATATGATATACATACATTGAGTGCTGAATGGCTTCATTAGCAGTAGCTGGAGGCAAGAACTCATTAACGGCTACTTCCTTATGCTCATTCTTCTTGTCTGATCAACATGTTAAGGACTCAAACATATATATATATACCTTTTAGTCCCTGAAATATAATAACGTATACTATTTAGTCCATAAAAAAGACTAATTAGTATACCATTTTGATTTTTCAAGGACTAAATTATATATTTCAATCTTTCAGGACTAAGTTGTTAGCTCGATGATCTTTCCGAGACCAGAATGTTAGTTTACTCATGATATATAGCTATAGCTTAATTGAAGAATCTTAAGCAACAAGAAACTTGCTTATAAGTGAATATTTCCCAAGAAACTCTCTTGATTATGATCAACAACAACACATGATTAAGGATACAATCTTCGAAGAAGCGCCTAATCTCGGAGAGGCGGTGAGGTGGAAGTTCTTTGTAGTCAGTGTAGTGCTTGTATTCTGGATCATCAGCACACACTGCAATAATCTTATCATCTGTCTCTCCCTGCAATATCAATCAACACCATCAATTTGTTTGTTCATCACAAGAATGAAAACTTAGGACTGATCCTCAAAAGGTAGAGACAGAAAATGTAGGTCCCTTATACAGACACCTGATAATTTCTAATAATTTTTCAAAGGGTATATGTATATATATATACCTGATCAATCATAGGCATTAGTCCAATGGCCCTGGCTCTCAGGAAACAACCAGGAAGAACTGGCTCCTATACAAAACATCAGAAACATTCAAAAGGGTAGTTCATGTAAAATCATGTATAGTTAATGCAGAATTTGAATTGATGTGGCTTATATGCTTATTTTTTGAGTGAAGACTTTATATATACTGATAAAAATTAGTGAACTTTTTATGCTACAATTTGTGTAAGATACATTGATAAATTTTCCATTTTTGTGAATCTACCTGCATGAGAATCAAGACATCAAGTGGATCGTTATCTTCGCAGAGGGTGCGGGGGATGAATCCGTAGTTATGAGGGTAAACAACCGAAGAGTACAAGATGCGATCGACCTGAGATTTTTTTTTTTCCAGAAGAAAAAGACCAGAATGTATATATGATTGAATAAGAATAGTTTAGAATTTTCATGAATTCTTTCCATTTCAATGAGCAGGAAATTTTGTTTATTATACCTTAATCATTCCTGTCTTCTTGTCAAGTTCATACTTGACCTTGCTTCCCTTAGTGATCTCCACAACCTAAACATTGAAAATGCAGAAACACCAAAGTTTACTAGGAAATTTCCAAAAAAACAAAAGATATTGAAGATTTTAAAATGTGGAAAAAGGCTCTTTAGAAGTTATGATTTTAAGGAAGTTTGTAAAGGCACATATATATATGGACACAAAAGTGAGTCAGGTTTGTGTCACTTATGCTGCAGAAAGATTCAGCAAAATTTAGATTTTCCGTTTTGGTTAGGTTAAGAATTGTAATTTGTATCTTAATTAGAACATCACAAGGTTTCTTGCCAAGATATCTTATATTTTTCTCTATCGAGTTGAAGTTGATCTTTTTTCTTTGTTGTAGATTTGAACAATATAATGAGTTTCTCCTACCATCTGTTATAATGGTTTAGACGAAGAAACTCTTCTAATTGGAACAGGGTTAAACCACAAGGGAAGCAAAACTCTTCCATCAAGTATTTAAGAAGCTCTTCTGTTTCCTACTATTTCTAATAATGGCCTCATTCTACAGAAACTATTAGAAGATGAAGACTTACACAATTGAAGATATTGGGTGCATCAGGTCCTGCAATAAACAATTCAAAAATAATTTGAACCATCTTTGTATGTCAATGAACCAGAAAAAAATAAAAAAATATGGATGAGCAATATTATGATCATCAACTACATATATAGTACCAATTTCAAGATCATGCCAAGCGTGAGCAGCAACTGATCTCCTTGACAATGATGAAAGAATCCTTTGATTCAAACGAGGACGGCCGTCGGAGGTTTCACCGGCTTTATCATTCTGGCTAGTCATCTTTCTAACTTGAAACAAGAAAGGAACACCATGGTTTTAACAGAAAGTTAACAATCAAACTTCAAACTCTCTACATTAATTAACCTTTCAGAATTTCACCATTCCACTTGATTACTTAGTTAATTAGTCATTTTCCATTTTAACTTTTGTTTTTTGTTTTCCTTTCATTTTTTCAGTCATAATGATTCATTTTCATGGGCTAAGCTCAATCAATACAAGTGAAAGAGACTTGAATATGAGATAAATAATATTTTCTAATCCTTAAATTTGTTCTAAAATCACGATTTAGTACCTCAATATTAGAAACATTTTTTGGTCAGTAATTTTTTTTAACAAACACCAACTATTTAGTCCTCACAGATAACGTTTTAGAGACTGAATACTTAGTGTTTGTAAGGAAATCAGAGACCAAAATGTATATTTCCAATATATAGGTACTAAATTGTAATTTTGGGAGGAATTCAGGACCGAAAAATAGGTTTACTCTAAATATAAAGTATGACAACTTGGTACTTAGAACAAACACCCAATGTGCAGCAAACAGAGATAGAAAATGCCAGAAAGAGTATCATTGAGATTTGAGATATTAAGCTTTGAAACAAAGAGAAAATTTTGCACCTTGACAAAGAATTAAGTGTTCTTCTTTCTTTCTTCCTTTCTTTCTTTCTCAATGGAAGTTCTTAGGAACTAAGATATGAATGCAAGCATTGTGGATATCATATTTATATGTCGAACATGAAGAATTGGTCAATTCTTAATCTCACATCGTGTGGGAAACAAGCATGCTCAAATCCACCTGTTTCGTTCTACTTCTAATTGATGTAACCGTTTTTTCTAAAAATTGCCATCAAAAGAATTTATTTTTTGAAATCTCTGACTAATATGAGGTCTTTTCTTTTTCTAGTTGAAGTTCTTTCTCCATAGACAGAAAAAGAAAATAGCTTTCAGATCCAAGAATTTGTGGACATGTTTCTATAATTGTGGAAAATTTTCTACCACTAACATGAAGTTGTCAACTATGAATTATTTTAGATTAAAATAATATTTTGGTCCTCAAAATTTATAGTAGATTTCATTTTGGTCCTAAAACTATTTTTTGTTCCAATTTAGTCCTCAAACTTTCACATTTATTCCACTTTAGTCCCCAACATGTGATTTTGTCAAGTTTTCGCCGTTATTTATAACTTGAATAGTTGAGATGAACTATTTTTCAATTATATGTGTCTTAATAAGTTAGTAGAGATGGTGATAAAAAAATTGTTTTTAGTCACAAATTGGAGATAAAAATCAATCACAAATTTATTTCTAATTTGTGACTAAGAATGAAAATATTTCTATCTCTTTCCTAATTCACTTATTATTACACATATGTAAGAGAAATTATCCATCTTAATTATCTATGTTAGAAATAACGGCAGAAACCATGTGAAATCATAATTTGGGGGACCAAAACAAAACAAATATGAAATTCGGAGAACCAAAAAAGAACAAAAAATAGTTTTATGACCAAAATGAAACTTACCCCATAGTTGGAAGACTAAAATGAGTATTTGACAAATATTTTAATATTCTCAATATGTATAATTCAAGTCAATTAATTTTGATCACTTAGGGTGCGTTTGGCATCTCCTTTATGTTCCTTTCCCCTCCTTTATTTCCCAGTACTCCTTTTTAATACGGGAGCTACAGTCAAAAGTATCCCCTCCTTATTTTTCTCCTTTATCTCTCATTTATCTTCTCAAATTACTAATATATCCCTACTCAACTACCTATAATTACCTACTTTTTACTATAAAATAATAAAATATTCAAAGGAAATATTTGTAAATTACATATAAAAAGTATTTTTATTTTTTACCCATACAACTTTCTCTCTCCTTCATATTTTCTTATTATTTTTTACTCACTTCTCTCTCTCTCTCTCTCTCTCTCTCTCTCTCTCTCTTATTTTATTTTAAAATACTCAAAATATTAGTTAAAAAGTTTACTAATAAAATAACTTATTTTTATTTTGTATTGAACATTTAAAAATCAACAGAAAAAATTAATTATTATTGGAACGACATGATCTGGAAAGGTGTGAAGATTCTACCGTCTACGGCTATAAGGTCCATTTTAGCTTCTATTAGTTCTTATGATTGAATTTTTAATCAGGATAGTGACAAGTCTGTTAAAACTCTATTAGTGCCGCATGCTATTGCATCCTTAAGTCATAACTCAAGAGCCCCCGTTGAGGTGCTTTGATGTTAAGATTTGGGAATGTCACGTTTGTATTTTTCACGTTTTTATACATAAAAAAAAACATAAAAAATTATTTGAAATTGGTGTAAAGAAAATTTAAAATTAAGATAGATACATTATTATAAGTTAATGAAGATGAACCACGTTTTGGCCTAAAAAAATGAAGATAGACAACGTGGGATAGTTTTTATTTAAATTATACATCATGAACGTGGGATGGGATGATACATGGACCAAAATTATTTCATTTTATGTATTATAATGTAATAATTTATTTTATACTATAGTTTTAAATGACCGACTATTAGAAGACCCTCAGACATATAATATAGTATATATATATATAATTTATATTAATTTACTTAAAAAATAATACTAACTTAATAAGTCAATACTTGAGTCATCAAAATATATAACTGAGGGACCAATATGGAACAAAAAATAACAGAGGGACCAATTTGGAACATGGAGCATAACTGAGGAACCAAAATAGGATTTTGACCTATAATTTTTGATATATTGGTATTCCTTTCTCTATTTTTCAATTATTTAATAATATTTTTAGAGTCAAAATTACAGATCAGTCCAACTTTAATAATATTTTTGGTGGTTCACTTTATAAGCATATTTCAGTAACATTAATGAGAAAAAATATATTTTTGGTGGTGTGAAAATTTAATTACAGTAAATAGAAAAAATATATAATCTAGTCCCAAAAAATTTACAATTCGATACTCAAAAATTACATTTTGGTCCCACATTCACACCTTCATCCTCCTTTACCTTACCACTCCAAAAATCTCCTTTATTAACTTCCTCCTTTAACACAAATTTCGAGGCAATCATTACTCATACCACTTTACTAACACCAAAACAAACAAAAACCTAACACTTATTTA
This sequence comes from Chamaecrista fasciculata, assembly GCA_003254925.1. Lineage (NCBI taxonomy): Eukaryota > Viridiplantae > Streptophyta > Magnoliopsida > Fabales > Fabaceae > Chamaecrista > Chamaecrista fasciculata. Next base: position 41,407 of record QANZ01038406.1, read on the forward strand.
TCCTCCTTTATTTTTACCATTTTTACCCCTATACAAATTTAAAATACCAATACAATTATTTCAACCTACCACAATCATTACATACCCTTTAAAATAATTTCACATCATAATTCCTCATTTATCTCTCATTTTCCCAAATACAATTTACTAAAAACCTCATTTATAACACAAATCCTTTACTTCTCCTTTATTACCTCTCCCTTCCTTTATCCTCCTTTAAATTAACCTTCCTATCCAAACGCACCCTTAATATATGTTCCATTGCATAATATAAAAGCAATATTTATTTTAATTTATATTTTATATTTTTACCTTTTTGCCTTGTATAAATAATATATATATATATATCTGCAAAGTGGATTGGTTGTATTTACAAAATTTGATGGTCGTCTAACAAAAGATTACATATTACATTGTGCATTTTTTTAAAATCTACGAAGATAAGGTAATAACTTTTTAAAATATGAGGACTAAATTATTCATTTTATATTCAAATTTTAATTAAACTCGAAAACAGAGGGTCTGCTTGATTCTATTCTTAACAATGTATTTTCATTTTAAAAATAAAAATTTCAAAATTTTTTTATGGTTTAATTTTTTAAAAAAAATAGAATGGTATTTTTAAAGTTCAAACAATAAATAGATAAAGTTTGTTTTATACTCTAAAAAAAGGAAAAAACATGAAGAATTGAGTTTATTAATGATATTATTGTAATTTATCAATTTAAAATTTGTTTTTAAAGTAACTTTCTAAATATGTTTTTTTATTCTTTTATTTTCAAAATAAAATTTGTCATATTTTTTCTTTTTCTCTTTCAAAACATGCTTTTAAAATAAAATCTAAAAAATATTTTTAAATACTTACAAAATTACAAATAAAAGCATAATCAAATCAAACATGACCAAGAGTCCAAGACTCATCAAATCAATGGACAAACTGTGTAGATTCTTTTTTATGGTAATACATGTATATTTAAATATTAAGTAAATTACGAAACAAGGTCAAAGTAGAAGTCAGCCCATCATAAGTCAAAAACACTGGTGTTAAGTGTTAAGGGTGTGTTTGGATGAAGTAAAGTTTGAGGGGAAAGTATTGTTTGGAGGGATTTAAATTATCATTAAATTAAATCCATTGTTTTTTTTTTAATACAAGAATACTAGTAATTCAAATTTCTTGGGAATTTGAGATGGAATCTGTAGAAGAATTTACAATTCCACCTCAAGGTGGAATTACTAAAATTCTTCCATGGAACTTTTGCTCTCAATCTCTTTTCTCTCTATAGACATGTTAAGATGAAGGATTCTAATAATAATTAACACCGTTAGTGAAACAATGGATGGAAAGATCAAATTCCTAAACCTTCAAAGTTTAAGGATTTGATTTTCAAAATTGATAGTTTAAGGGCCTACTTCCAAATGACCCGAAGTTTAAGGGGTCTTGTTACATTTTTCCTTTTAAAGAATTCAAAATAGTCAATCTTCTCTATTAAAAATATTTCTGGACAAAGTACAAATTTGGTCCTATATCTTTTTCTCAATTCCCAATTTGGTCATATATCTTCTTTTTTGTTACAATTTTGGTCCTATATCTTTGCAAAAGTTCTCAATTTTGGTCTCATATCATTTTTGGTCACATATCTTTTAGTCAAGTTGCACAATTAGTCCCATAATTTTGCAAAAGAATCAACCATTAGTTGGTCCATTTGTAAAGATATGAGACCACTTCTAAACCTAACCCAAAGATATAAGATCAATTCTACAATTAACGCAAAGATATGAGACCAAATCTGCAGCAAAAAAAAAATAGGGACCAAATTAGGACCTGACCCAAAGATATGAGACCAAATTTGCATTTTATCCAATATTTCAAATTGGTCATATGTGTTTCACAACATGATTCAATCTCATCCTTTAGTTTTAACAGGTAGATTCAAAATGGTTTATAATGTTTGACCTCAACAAATTGGATCAATTTGACATTTTGTGATAAACAATGGTGATAATGGTAGTGAGACAGTCAAATTATAGAGAGAAAAACTCTGATGTGGAACATAGGTATGTTGAAGGGAGATAAATTAGGCATAAAAAAACTTAAAGCTATGTTAAATAGTCCTACAGCTAACTTTAATAATACAAGATGTCTCTTCAGGCTTCAACTTTAAGACTTATACAGTTCAGACCCCTAATTTCTTAATCTATGTAAACACCCCATAACTTTCAACATAATACAGCAAATTCCATATTATTTCTATGAAAACTCTTGTATTTTATTCTTAATTAATTTTTTTTCCATGAATAGGTTAAACTAGAATTGGGAACCAACTTGTGTGTAATTTCAGCCAAAGAACAAACATGTTTCCTTTCAAACAAATAACTAGTCATATAGAACTACATAAATGTCGTTCCTCACTTTATTCTTTAACCAAGTAGTGGGAGTTTGAATCTCACTTTTGAATATTGAAAATATTTTATGACTCGTCGTTTAGCCGTAAGTAAAAAAAAAGGACGAACTACAACAAGAGGATTAAACATTATTCCCGATGGTGAATACCCTAATTTATACAAAAAAAAAAAAAAAAGCTAAACATATATAAGATCCACTTTCTTAGAAGATGCAAGGCTTAACCTTAATCTTGGGTCAAATTTTTACATAATCTTTTCTATAAAAAAAGATCATTCCTATTTCCCAAGGAAGTGACACCATGATTATCTATCTACAAATGCAGATTGGATCCTCTGAAGTGTGAAGTTTCTGCAGTTAAGAGAGAGAATGGAAGAGTTAAAGAGAGAAGTGTGATGATATGTGGGTCCCACTAATTTTTTTCTCTCTCTAACTCTCTCTTTCTCTCTCAAAACTGCATGAAAATGCACCAAAATGAGAATGCAGAGGATCCATGTCCCTACAAATGAACTGTGAAAATCCTGCTAATGGAACAAATGTTAGACAATTCAATAATCACATTATCTGAACAATAATAAAATAGCCACAAACTCTGGCATCTACATAGAAAAAAAAAAGAAAAAGGTTTAGGGGACCCCTCTTATAACTAATAGAATTTAAATACTAGATTTCAACCAAAATTAAGCACTCAAAACTTCCTCATAACTCCAAAAATTTGACACATCAGTACTTAATGAATATAAGAACTCATATGAGGAAAACCCTAGTGATCGACTCAAATTCAAAAGATGTATATAAGACCTTGTCCTTCTTCGAAAATGGCAATCTATATCTTCCCCATTTTTTAGAATGATCTTTGCTTAAAATTCATTGCCATGGCAGGATACACCTAGCAAATGATCTTTGCTTAAAATTCAAAATTTGTCTAATGACATGCGGCTCACAAAAATATTGTGAGCAAGGCAAGATATTAATGGAAATAAAAATGCTAATGTCTTCATAAAAGTACCCAGTACTAGAGATGACTTGTAATAGGGGAAAAAAACAGGGGTCATATCAGATTCAACTCATTCAAGCAATGAAGTAATGAACAGAATCAACAAATTTACAAAGGTGTGTATTTAAATGTAAAATACTCAAAACTTTCTTATCTCCTCCTTGAAATTACCAACACCGACAAAGCAATTGGATTCAAGGCATTTATAAGTTGTACCATGATTCTCTCTAACTACTCAAAGACAAAGCATGTAAAATTTTCATTCATTACTAACAAGAGCAAAACCTGAATGACCACATCCAGAAAGGTAGAAACTAAACAAGAAATTCACAGAAGCCTATAACAATCTTAGAAAGTCAAAAGCAGGGAGTGTAACAATATTCTTCCTCCAGGAAAGGGTAATAGGACTATAACATAAACTAAAATGCATATCTACTTATCTTGGTTGGTGGTACTCTTTCTTACACTATTTCCTTACTTTTGAACTGAGAAACAAAATAGGAAGCGAAATTGAGAGGGAGTCTAGAGTCATCTCACTATGTGTCTCTCTTTTGTGACAACCAGATCGAAAAGACGAAAAGTGTAGAATATTCTGGACGGATAATTTCCCCTATCCAGCACATGGCTTTATATAATCAGCATATAGCAAATACGGTTACAGAGAGAGAATGAAATAATTCTAGCCCTACACGTGTATGTACAGCAAATACAATGGAGCAAAGATATTTACAGGACCTAATTACTATTATGTCCTAACTCCCCCTTTTAAACTGGATGGTACTTCATAGAATCCCAGTTTACACCTGTGTTTCTCAAACTGATCTTGAGTCAAAGCTTTTGTAAGACAATCTGCAACTAATTGTAGAGACGATAGTACATAGTGAACATCAACTTCATTTACAAGGATCATATTTCGCACAAAATGAACATCAATTTTTATATGCTTACTCCTTGCATGCTGAACTGGATTTTCAGCCAAGGCTCTTGCACTAAGATTGTCACACCAAATCATAGCAGGCTGCTTAAGTGACAACCCCAGCTCAGTCAATAATGATACTACCCAGCGAATTTCGGCAGCATTATCAGCTAATGCCTTGTATTCAAACTCGATACTGGACCTAGATACAACCTTCTGTTTCTTAGAGGACCAGGACAAAGGTGTATCTCCCAAATACGTGCACATCCCACCAATGGATTTTCTATCATCCAAATCAATTGCCTAATCGGCATCAGTAAATGACACAAGCTTCATTACTCTAGCAAGCTTGATATGAAGGGTCAAACATTTGGTTCCCTGTAAATATCTAAAAATAGCTTAACCTTTGTCAAATGAACATCAGTAGGACAAGCCAAAAACTAACTCAACTTGTTAACAGCAAAGGAGATATTTGGCCTAGTCGTTGTGAGATACTGTAAAGACCCAATAGCTTGACGATAAACAAAGGGATAACTTAAGGGAGTACCTTCTTTTGCAACAATTTTTCATCCAGTAACCATTGGAGTAGACACTGGAGCATAGTTACTCATTTTAAATTTTTCAAGAATATCTAAAATATATTTTTCTTGACTCATAAATATCCCAGGAGTATTTCTACAGACCTCAATCCCCAAAAAATAACACAGGAAACCCAAATCCTTTAAGGCAAAAATGGCATTCAAGCGTTTAATAAACTCATTCAAGTAGGAAGAGTTGTTACCAGTTATCAGGATATCATCTACGTAGATCAAAACGTAGACTGTGAGCTTGCCATTTTTAAGAAAGAAGAGAGAAACACCACTTTTCGAATTTTGGAACACCCATTGCAACAGAGTGTCTCTGAGCCTATCAAACCACGCTCGGGGCGCCTGCTTCAGTCCGTATAGAGCTTTGACAAGTTTGCAAACAAGGTTAGGACGTTGTGGATGTTCAAAATCCTCTGGTTGGCACATGAGAACAGTTTCTTGAAGATGTCCATTCCAGAATGCGTTGTTGACGTCTAATTGTCGGACCGACCAACCAAACGTAATAGCCAACGTTAGAACAACACGAACAGTCGTGGCCTTCACAACGGGACTGAATGTTTCTCCAAAATCAATTCCCGGAGTTTGTTGAAAACCCTTTGCGACAAGGCGGGCTTTATGTTTCAAAATCGAGCCATCGGTCTGATTCGCAGTTGGAGGGACTAAAATCCAGGTCTTGTTGGTCTGTAGAGCATGGAACTCTGCATCCATGGCGGCTTTCCAAACTGGGGATGAAAGAGCTTCCTTGACAGATCGAGGTTCACGCTGAGACACGAAGTCATCACCACATTTCTTCTGAATTGAGGCTTATTGTTCAATAAAACCTACATAAGGAATTTTAGGCTTGTGAATTCCAGCCCACGAACAAGTAATCATGGTGTGCTGAGTGGGCTGTGTTGATGGCGTATTTGAGGGAGAACCAGAAGGATTTGGGCTCGCTGAAGAGGACCCACTAGAAGAGCTCACAAGATCAGCACGTGATGGTGAATCTTCACATAAAGCACCATGCAATGCTGACTTATTTACTGGCAACAAGAGCACCGTCGGATCATCTAACGGCTGGATGGAACCTCTCGAACATCACTAGAATTGGGCCAAGAGTTGGGCTGTGAATTCAAACTTCTCCTATTCAGCAAACCATCTTTGTAAGGAAAATTGAGAGGATCAAAGATGACATGTCGTGATACAAAAATTCTCCCAGTAGAGCTCAAGCATCTATGACCTTTTTTATGAGAGGAGGGTCCTAAATACACACATTTTTTACTATGATGCTCAAATTTATGAGTATTGTAAGGCTTTAGACAAGGAAAACATGCACTCCCAAAAATCTGTAGTTCCTTTTCATTTGGTTTTTCCTTTAACAATTCAAACAAAGGTGTAGAACGTTTAAGAGTTGGTGTTGGGAGACGATTTATCAAATAAACAACAGTTTGAATAGCTTCACACCAATATGTTAGAGGAAGATTTGCTTAAGCTAATAAAGTTAATCCAACTTCTACCACATGCCTGTGCTTCCTTTCAACTCTTCCTATAAGGACATGTAAATTGCATTTCTATACCAGCTTGTTGACAAATAGGACCAAAAGGTTTAAACTCAGTTCCTTTGTCACATCTTAGAGTTTTATTCGTAGTGTTAATTTTGTTTTCCACATATGCTTTAAACACTCGAAATATATTAACAACCTCTCCCTTATGTTTAAGGGGGTAAATCCAAGTGAAACGTATGCAATCATCAACAAATAAAATGTAGAATCTGAAGCCATGAACAAAAACAGTAGGCGATGGACCCCAAAGATCCATATGAACAAGTTCTAAAGGAGAAGATGCATGAGACATAGATTTAGAAAATGGAAGAAACTTTGATTTCCCACACTAACATGCTTCACAAATTATTTTTCTGAGGTAAACGCAAATTACGATCACTTAAAACTTGAGAAGTAACTCGATCACTCGGATGTCCTAGCTTGTAGTGCCACCTTAAAAATTCATCAACACCACCATTTATTGAAGCACTAGAAGAGTAGGCATGAGCTAACTGACCACTACTACTGACCATCAGATATACTCCTTGGCTGGGAATCCCGTGTGCTAACACTTTGTTGGTCATCTTGTCCTTTACACAACAAGACAAATCAGTGAAGCATATATCAACAGGGTTATCATGTGTTAACTTCTGTACACTTATTCATTGTTGCAGCAGGAACAACAAGAACATCAGTAAGTAATAAATCATTGCTAGGATTTTGTAACTTAACAGTCCCAATGCTAGTAACCGGAGTCAAATTACCAGTACATGTAGATAACTGTGAAGGAGGCAAGTTACCTGGAATAAAATTTTCCAACTGAGCAGTAGTAGGAGTAATATGGTGAGTAGCACCACTATCAAAATACCAATTGAGATCACCCAAAACAGAGGACTGTGCATAAAGAGCCTGAGGAGAAAAATTCACATTAGAAAAATTGGTCTTCTGAGATGGGGACTGAAATGACCTGTCAAAACGGTGGTAGCAGGTAAGCACAGTGTGTCCATGCTTCTCACACAACTAAAAAAATGGACGATTCCCAGAATTGTTGTATGAGCGACTGTTGAATCCTCCCCTCCGACCACGACCACGTCGGGCCACTGACCACGATCATTTTGAGTTTTGGACGACTCGCCTGACTCTTTCTGGGCAAAATTAGCATAAAAAACAACACTTGCAGCAACTTGATTCATTTTTCTAGACGGCTTTCGAAGGACAGAAGCTCAGATTGCATATCAATCCAAGTGAGGCAAACCTGTCGAGTCAAACTAATAATAATAGCCATGTAATCATAATCAAGACCACCAAGGGTGTGCATAATTAAATCAGTTTCCTCAACAGGGGCGCCAACAAGAGTCAATTGGTCAAATAGAGTCATGATTTTAGTGAGATAAGAAATCATAGATTGGCCATTTTTCTTGATCTTATGGAGTTCCTGCTTGAACACCATGATTCGAGACCGCATAGCACCACATGTAAGAGACCGTGCGGCATTCCAAGAGGCGATCCACCGAGAACCAGTCATCATATGCTGGGTTTTGAGTACCATCGTCCTTAAGACGAGGAGGAGCAACACCAGATCCATCTATATGTGACACTAGAAGGTTGCCTTCAATCAGTGTAAGGACAACAGATTCCTAGAACAGGTAATTACTCCTGTCCAACTTGGCAGGAGAGGTTTGACTGGAGGAACCAAAAATGGTGTACTACCGAAGAGGAGGAGTTGTCATGGCAGTAGAAGAAGAAGACGAAATAGGGGAAGATGAAGAAGAAGAGAGCGCAGGAGATGATGCTATTTTGCTATGATACCAAGATAGAAAAGACGAAAAGTGTAGAATATTTTGGATGGATAATTTCTCCTATCTAGCACATGGCTTTATATAATCAACATAAAACAAATACGGTTACAGAGAGAGAATGAAATAATTCTAGCCCTACACATGTATGTACAACAAATACAATGGAGCAAAGATATTTAGAATTACAATCAGGACCTGATTACTATTATGTCCTAACTCAACCATATATGATACAAGAAGTTCTGTGGCAAGTTTATTCACTAAATAAGAAGTTCATCTCACCTCTCCACTTCACTAGTTGTGCAAGCTCTGCAACTATGTTCACAGAAACTTCTCCCGTAATTACTAATCCTGAATTGCAAATACAATATCTCATCTAACGAATGTCACTTACCTAACTTTTGTGCGAGTCCCAATGGAATAGTTACATTCACAAAGTCTCATATTATGGAATCTTGCTTAAGTGATACCAAGTCACTTACCATTTAGACTAATACCCTAGGATATCAAGCAAACAATTTACATTAACTTAGTTAAGGCAACAATTTCAACAAGCTAGATTAAATGACAAAACAATACATGTAGATGAAATCAAATGCACAAAGTCAATGGAAAAACTACCTCTTTTATTCCATTCTTAACAAAAAAACTAGACGACAAACTCTGACAGTTTGCCGAAAAAAACCAATTTTCAATAGTGTAACAATGTTCATATTATGATATATCTTTGTAATATCAATTACAACACAATCATGTGAAACAAAAGCAAATATTAAAGGAGTCACGAAGACTGCTTGTTACACACATAATTGCTCTTATGCCAAAGGATAAATCATGTAGAATTCTGAACCATACTTAATATGCATTTTAGAAAATTAACGTCCAGGAACTTGCTTAGAGCTCCATAAATCTCCAATTCTAAAATTTGTCTGTCATGGTGTTACGGAACCAGTTCTGCCCACATTCTTCATTACTTTTTTCTCCCTTTGGTGAGTGGGATATCATCTAATGATAAAAGGCAAACAAAGATTATCAATTAGGAAACTTCGTAAATCACAGAAAGAACAGCCAGAGAACAAAGACAAAAGACAGTACAAACAAAAACATTAGCTTAGTAGGGTTCACCAATTCTTCTACATGTTGGGTAAAGACTTATTATGAACACACATATTCATTCTTTAATCTAAATCCAACAATGGTGAGTGGATACACACACATTCATTTGCAGGTAGGATTTCCACCCCCGAAATCTCCTGGAGAAGTGCCATTGTAAGACATTCTTTTTGAGATGGGTAGGGGGTAGCAATACCAGAATTTATTTGGGGGATTGAAAAAACAAGGATTTGGGTTTAGGTGGCTGCAAGAGTTTTTTCTGGAAACTCAGAAAGTTGTGAAGAATTTTTTTTTTTTTATTTTCTCCTTTTGGAGTCTTGGGTGCTCTAGTCTTTGCACAAGAATTATGAACCACAGACATGGATACGGCAACATGTCAATTTCTAAAAATGATAGGACACGACACGAAATATATATATATATATATTTATAATAATTATTATAATAATTTTAACATGAAACAAAATTAATAAATAATTAAACATTGATAAAAATTTTGAATTCAGGTTTTTAATATTTAAAAAGACATTTTAAACATTTAACAATTTAAATATAAAAACAAATTCCAACTCATTTCATGAGCCATGCCACATTCTCGAAGTTAATACTTAAAAGACTATATATATATATATTAATTATTAATTAGTCCCACATGCCACAAGTATTGGGAGTGGATCCTCCCCATTAAAAGCTTTCTCAACTCCTCTACATTTCAAAGATCCTAACCGTTTATTACATCTTTCATTCCTTGTCATGCCACGTTTGCCTTGCACTTTCTTTTTCTGTTGAATTTATAAACGCTATAGGAGGATCGACTCATTCAAAAATCACAACGCCTATTCTAGCTTCTTGTGGTGCGAGAGGCTTCTAGTGTGAGAGAACTTGACGATGAAGTTGGTGTGAGAGGCTTCTGGTGTGACAGAAATTGACGACGACCGAAGAAATCAATGACCTTAGGGAAGAGCTCCCCGCCGCGAACGACTGTAAAGCTTGACGACGTTTGGATGCCGAACGACTGGAGATCTAGCGCATAATTCCTTTCTTCTTCATCTCATCTTTACATATCAAATTAATTCCAAAGTAATCACAAACTCCTCTCGCCGTCTAACATCGAAACTGGGTTCCTCCGTGTCTAGCCGTTTCAAGCCGCGTTGGAGCCGTGTCTAAGTCGATCGAAGCTATTGTACCATCCTGACATGGCAAGACACGTGGATGTTTTGTTGTGTGTTTTGTGATAATTAAATATAAATATTTAGGCCATCTATTTTTAATAATTATTTTGGGTAACCTTATTATTATAAGGGGTTTTTAGGGTGCCTAACACATTCCCTAAAAATTAAATGTGCTCCCGGACCATCTCTGGTTTGAAAACCAGTTTTCCTAATGTTTGCCTTATCCACCATTATTTTTGAAATTGTTTTCAAAAATGTTTTAACTAATTTTTCCAAGTTTTTTTTTTTTATAAAATTTGGTGGCGACTCCTCTGTTTTAGTCACAGTCGACATTCTCCGCAATATCAGACGTGACAACAGACATTCAAACAGTCACGAAAATCACGTATACGAGAAAGAGATGCAGGCCTGAGGCCTAATTTTTTTGAGGGTAAATTACACTTTGGTACCCTGTGGTTTGACCCTATTTCACTTTGGTACCCTGTGGTTTGAAACTTGACACTTTGGTACCCTGTGGTATTCTCCATTAACACTTTGGTACCCTTTGGAGCTATTTTGTAATTTTAACTATAACAAATTTTGCAAAAATTACATAATGACCTCAAAAAATTTTCAAAAAATTACAAATAGGTCCCTGGATACATATTATATAGGGACTAAAATAAAAAATTTAAAATTTTTTTGGGGTCAATATGTAATTTTTGTAAAATTTATTATGGTTAAAATCACAAAATAGCTCCAAAGGGTACCAAAGTGTTAATGGAGAATACCACAGGGTACCAAAGTGTCAAGTTTCAAACCACAGGGTACCAAAGTGAAATAGGGTCAAACTACAGGGTACCAAAGTGTAATTTACCCTTTTTTTATCTTGACTCAAAACATGATTAATGTCACCACACATAATCCAAGGCAAAGAAACTAGAGGAGCTAAAGCACAAAGATTTTTCCACAGACACATTCTAATGGTCCTATCTAGGTTACCATAAATGAAAGATAGGAACAAGAGTGGTAAGCCAGATACCTCAACAGAAGTGTGGATCTCTTGGAAGGTATGTCCATGAATGGTCAACTTCACACGATCTTCATCCCACAAGAGCCAAATACCTCCAGCATAACCCATCGATTCCACAACATACCAAGAATTAAAGCCCAAAGAAGCAACAATTCGTTGTGCTTTCAACAGACCCACACGAGTCTCAGTCAGCAATACAATATTTGGTTTGTATTTCACCATCAGTTCCCTAAAGACACAATGAAAATCTCCACTCGCCACACCTCTTACATTCCAAGCCAGAATGTTCAATGAATGCATTAAAAACAGGGGATTATAAAAAGGATTTGGCCCACCTGGCCGAAAATAGAGTTAGAGTGAGGGCTAGTAAGCTAGCACCTTTCAAGAATTCCTGACCAGGCACCCGTCGTCAGGTGCCCTGACGAATCAAATTAATAATACTCAAGTCTCGCAAGTATTACTATATATTAAAATATAGTATATATGCTAATCCAAGGTCGAATCTCTCGCGGAACTTCGTGGTTAAAGATAACTACTAATTATATGTATGAATATCTATGAACTTAGGTGAGGATATGAAGATAGGTATATGAACAATAATATAAAAGATAAAGGAACAATAAGATAAAGATACTCACCATGGGTTTCCTTATAATTGAAGAGCCACAAAAGTGAATGACTATGCAAGACAACTCAAATAGACTCTCAGCCGATCAACTAGAACTGTGTCTCTCTAAACTCACCATATTGGGTATTATTGCTCTCGAGTCTCAATTAGACAAAATTTTCTACCATAGGCTTGGTCTCCACCACAAGTTTTAAATCATCCAAAATCAAGAGGTCTTTAACAGGGTTGTAATGAATGGGAAAAAGGCTATATAGAATAAGTGTATGAAAAAGAAAAGAATTTTGGTGTTTAATGTTGACATTCAAGGTTTAATTTAGTATACTTGAAAACCAATACCTTATGAAATTTTCATCCTCTTTTCCAAGGGAAATTGCCAGTCTACTTGAAGCTCACATACATATATTTTACTAAGAGTCAATAGGCACATGACTCTTCTCTTTTGATTGATCAATCTTTTTCTCTCGCTTTTCTTTTCTTTTTATTTTGCAAGATACCTTTTTTTTCTGACTATAACTGGCAAACCCAATCTTAAGAGGGACGAAAGCAGAAAACGAGGATTATGGCAAAAACTTCTACTAAAAGAAATCCTGATAGTCATATTGAAAACACCTAAAAAAGGCTCAAAGGGACTAACAAGGGATAATGTGTTCATGGCTTGTGTTTGGGATAAAAGAGTGAAGAAACAAATGCCTCTATCATATTAAGGATATTTAATCACATAAAGCTTTAACTAAGAATCAAAACAAGTTCTAGAGAAAATCAAGCTAAATGACTAAAATGTCACTCATAAGATAGGAAATATTTAAGCTTAAACTTCCAACAAGGTTATGGCACTCAAAGTTGATCATAGAAAATATAGAGGACTTATCAAGCATAAAAACTCGACTTTCGAAAATTGAACAATTAATGGGGAAAAGCAGAATGAAGTCAAAGAAGTGAACTCGAGAAAATTATCGCATAATCTCGGATGCATATAGGGTTTCTAACTACTTTGGCTAAGCCAAAAGACAAAAATAAAAGAACAAGTTCAATGATCATAACACCATGATGGAGAAAATAATAATTTTTATGGGTAGGAAAAATTTTATGCTAAACTATCAATTGAGGTGATCAAATTCAAGAAATAGCTAGAAGAAAATTACTTACTACCTAACGCCATTGCTTTTTTTTTTTTTTTGCAGTGCAAAAAGTGTAAACTAGCAGAGTTTACCACTCCCCCACACTTGAACGTAGCATTGTCCCCAATGCGTTAGAACAAGAACGGAAGAAAATGATAAACAAAGCGATTTTAAAGTAAACACAAAGGGTTTACACTCCCCCACACTTAAAGCTTGCATTGTCCTCAATGTAGAGAACAATATTTAACATATACCTTGTTTGCAGACGAAAGCTGCAAAATATTCATAGGAGTACAAAATAATATCTAGGGAGTTTTGACCTAAAAACAAACTAACCTATACAATATTAAACTGAAAAACATAAAATCAAAACCAAAACTAAGAATGAAATACTTAAAGCAATAAAACCTAACTTATTGGGGTTGTTTCCTCCCCCACACTTATCTCGTAAACAAAATTGAAAATAATTATGTAGAGATAAGTGGGAAGAAGAAACAACTTAAAGCTTAATCTGGCTTCAAATTCTCTTTGAAAATCCAGAGGGATAGGAGGCGTCAGTGCTCGAGGGAACGTATGAGGTTCCCCTTCCTCTGGTCAGTTTGCTCCTCTTTAATAGTTTCCTTTGCACCTATACCACATAAAGAAATATAATCATAAATAGAAGGTGATGTGAAAATAGGGTCAGAAATAATAAAATCATTATGAGTAAGAGGAGGCTTCTCTATTTCAAGTTGTTTGCAAATTCCTTGTGAAGGTGGGTTCTCGGATTCTTCTTCTAATTCTTCTTCTTCTTCTAGCATCTCGTCCTTGGAAACTTCAGATACTTCCAAGGTGTTTTGATCCATGGTCAACCAATCATCGATATCTTTACAAATATTTACGAGGCCCACCATTGCATTCGCAAGGGCTATCTAAGTCAGGTAATTGGGTAGAGAGGAGAGATTCATCATAGTCATGAAGATTGAAGTCTTTCAATTTAATTCCATCTTCCTTACTACATTGCTTACCTGTTTCCTCACAAGAAAAGGGAAGAGGGGTAACAGAAAAAAATGATCAATCAAAGACGTGTTACCTCCACCTTTGAAACTTTCCTTGGCTAATTCTTCGTCTCCTTCTAGGTTTTCCTCTACTTGCTCCAACACCATGCCTTTTTGTTCACTCATAATCTCGTTGTATGTGTCAAGTACTTCATCGTGACCATAGTTATGAAATATGGTTTCGTGGCCGTGGTTATGATTGTGATCGAGGTAATCAATTAAGTCAGAATAACTGATGTAAGTATCACTAGGTCCAATAGTATCGGGTTGTTGTGCTTCAACCCAATCCTCATCTTTGCTATCTTCCTCGATTAGCTCCAACACCTCATCTGTAGTGGGATAAAGTGTTGGAGTTTTTAGCTCAAACTCCAAATTAGTACTTTGTTCGCTCCAAAATTTGATCACTTCCAAGTCAGAGTGAGTTAGGAGGTCAGATAAGGGGGTAAGAGAGTCATGGCGTGCAATAATATTAGATGTGTGAGTTTTAGTCTTGTCTTGCATCACATGATTCTCCTTGTCATATTGTTGACCTACATTATCACAAGAGAAAGAAGAACAGGTAACATAACGAATATTATCAATAGAAATTGTGTTACCCTCATTATTGTTATCTTGCTCGCGTGATGGTTTGCCCTCCTCAGTCTCGGTCAGTCAAACGACTGAGAGTTTAAGATCTTCGTGCTTATTCTTCATAAGGTCCATTTTTCTAGACAGATGATCAATCATATTCCCTAAATCTTCAAATTTCTTTGCGGTTCGTGTTTCGGATTCTTCAAACTTTCGTATGAGAAGTTGAGTGTCAGTTTCGGTCGAAGAGAAATTTTGTCTTGGAGGTGCTCGAGTGTTAAAGTGTTGATTATGAAAGGTATTTTGGGCTTGAATTGCTGCATCTCTAGCCAGGTATTCTTCCCGTAACTTCTCCAAGTCGCTTAAAATTTCAGCATTTGAGCCCTCTGTAATTGGAGTTGAGTATTGATAATCCTGACTATTAAATATATAGGTGTCTTGATATTGGTTTGCGTAGCCATTGGACCTAGGGGAGCAATATTTATTGGAAGAATTATAGTTAGATGCATTATAAGGAGAATGATTAAAATTATAAGAGTTGGAAGGATTACAACAATTATAATCATTATAAGAAGAATTATAATTACAATTATAATTATAACTAGATGGATCATGATAATTAGAAGGGTTATAATTATAAGAAGAATCGTCATCACCATAATATTTACTAGGAGGAAAATGTTGTCTAAACATCTAAACAAAATATTTCTCAACCACATAAAAAGACAAGAATTTGAAAAACAAACAACTTGGGAAAATAATAATTATAAAAATAATAATTATTCTATAAATTTATATTTAAAATTTTTTTAAAATTTTCGAAAATAATTTTTTTTATTATTTTATTTTCGAAAAACCAAATAAATAAATATTTTTTAAAAAAAAATAATTTTAAAAATAAAATTTCAATCTAAAAATATTCAAGAATCTAGTCAATAATTAAATCAACAAGAATCTTTCAGCAAATAAAACTTAAAATTTAAAATTTTAAAATTTTTGGAAATATTTTTTTTTTTATTCTCAAAAATCAGAAAATACTTTAAATTTAAAAATCTTAATCCAAAACATCCAATCAAAAATCAAATTTAAAAGATAATCAACCGAGAATCAATTCAAATATCAAATTGAAACTGAATCTTGCTAGAATCAAAGTTTAAAATTCAAAAGATATTAAAATTTTCGAAAGTTATTTTTGTTTATAATTAATAAAAACGAAAATAATAATAAAAACACAATGCAAATGCCAAATGTAATCCTACTATGATCTTATATCTAATGGAGCTTTCAATATAAAACTATATGAATGCAGAACCTGAATTCAAAGAATTCACACAAATAATAACCGTTATCATTAATAGAAGTTCCCCGGCAATGACGCCAAATTTGTTGCGGGCACCCATCGTAAGGTGCCTTGACAAATCAAATTAATAATACTCAAGTCTCGCAAGTATTACTATATATTAAAATATAGTATAGATGCTAACCCAAGGTCGAATCTCTCGCGGAACATCGTGGTTAAAGATAACTACTAATTATATGTATGAATATCTATGAACTTAGGTGAAGATATGAAGATAGGTATATGAACAATAATATAAAAGATAAAGGAACAATAAGATAAAGATGCATCCCACGGAGATATCTCGAACTCGGCCTTCCCTGCTTAATAAAAGATAATGGAAGAGTTTTTAAATAGATATGCTTATTAACAAGTGATTGTATCAAGAACAAGCCTTGATGAACACGGCGCATAGTTTTATAGAAGTGAATTGTAGTAATTAAAAGTTCTAAAGTAAGGAAAGAGTTTATCTGGTAAACAGTGAATATAACTAATGAATGAGAGCATCCATCGGAGGTATCTCGAACTCGGCCTTCCCTGCTCAACAAAAGATAACAGAAGAGTCTTCAAATAGATATGCTTATTAAGTCCACATACTATTGTAAACCTTGATAACTCAAGAGTAATTAGTTATTAGATAAATTAGTATTGCCACCTGAGAAATAGTAATTAATACTAATAACATTCATGATAGATCAATGGCACAAGATAGGATTTAGATCATAACTCTATCTACCGATTAACGAAACTATCGTGTGAAGAAATAGAGGAACTTTATTTCATGTAGCAATTAAACAACGTAGTTTTGAAGAATTACACTAAATAAGTTATGGAAATATTAAAACAATCTAAACCTATTGCTAATTGTATCTTGAATCAAACCTTTAATTAAGTACAACTAACAAATAAACACAACTAAATAATAAACACTCCCTGGACTATGAAGAACGATGAACTCCAGCCTCCTTCGTGATACTCCGCTGGGAAGCAAGGATGTTTAGCCTCTCATCATGGAGAAATAACCAAAATCTTGATTAGATCTAGATGGAGACTCTTTGATGGTTGCTGCCTCTCTCCAGCTGCTTCTCTATTCTCAAATTGATTGCTTGTGTGCTTTCAGTGGTGGAATGACAAGCTCTATTTATAGGCACGAAGATGGGATTGGGCCGTCACTTGTGCCGGCGGCACAGGCTTGAGACACATCATATTTTGCGGAATATCCCAATGGTATCTCGATATCTTGAATGCTGGCCATCCAAATCGTACCCTAGACCGCGTCTTTGCGTGTGCCGTGGGAATTCCTGGCGGCACGGGCAACGGCACATCCGATTTTTACGTTGAAGCTTATCTGCTGACGTCATGCTGACTCAGAAGCATGTGCCATCACTTGTGCTGGCGGCACACGTAATGGCACAACAAGAATTTGTGCTTTTTATTATTTTCTCGGTAATTATAAATGAATCCCTTTTGGTTAGGCCCTGTTTGGATATCTGATACACTGAACAATCCATTGAGT
Organism: Chamaecrista fasciculata; assembly: GCA_003254925.1. Classification (NCBI taxonomy): domain Eukaryota; kingdom Viridiplantae; phylum Streptophyta; class Magnoliopsida; order Fabales; family Fabaceae; genus Chamaecrista; species Chamaecrista fasciculata. Next base: position 59,129 of record QANZ01038406.1, read on the forward strand.
GGCACCTATTTATAGAATACAATAAATAAACAGTAAATAATATATTTTATCCACTTTATTATGCCATACCTTGGTGCAGCCCTTAATATATTAATTTGTCTATTTGCAATAAATTATTATTATAAACGTGTAAAAAGAAGACCAAATAACATGTCAATATTTTGGCTGATCACTTCCTAAACAGGTTCCCCATCAACTGATAAATCAAGTTTTCGGTTCCTCGCTACAGAGAGGCAGTGGCGGAGCTAAATGCTTTTAGGTCCCACATCATCTGCAACTAAGCTCTTCACTGCATTTGGAGTCTTCTCCTTCTGTTGAGGAGAATCCTTAAAAAAATCCTCTCCATTTTAATTTTGGAAACTCTCCAGCTAAATTAGATGAAGGTGTTGTGCTATTGCTAATTTCCTTTGTCGCTTCTTTATAAAGCAGTTGAGGAACGTCTTGCTTTGGCCTCTCAGAGATCTCAAGTGCTTGAATCACCATCATCTCTTTGATAGATGAAACATGTAGATGAAGATTTACAGGAAGGGAAGACTTCTTCTTGGTGCGAGGCTTATCAGACGGAAGAGTGCAACGCTTTTGAGATGCAAGAGGGTAGACGTGTTCTCTGGTAGTATCCAACATGACATTGCTTTCGTTGTTAGAGGAGTCCAAAGTAAGATCCAAATGGGTGTTGACAGATGGGATAGTATTGGGCTGACATAAGGTATCCAAAGTGGGCTTAGAATTGTTCACATGCATCTGAGGGTCAATGGACTCAGTCAACAAAGTGGGCCCACTATAGATTCAAATTTGAATTTCTCTGAATCAGAATCTTTCCCCGTCATTGTTCTAGACCCACCAGCGTCTTTGAAGACAAGGCTCCATTTCTTTTTCCTCATAGTAATCCATCCCAACTTAGGGCTAGGCGGAGTTAGATCACGTTCTTCGATCGACGATGTGGGTTGTGGATCCTTAGAACTAGACTGGGATCTGCAAAAGTTAGTCTCATGTCCAACTAGTCCACAACGAAGACAAAAACCCATATTTTCTTCATAGTCTATTGGTTGTTCAAAGCCATCGACAGTGATTGAAGATGATATATCTTTAGACAAATCCACTAAAACACAAATGCGGGAAAAACCAACTTTCAAGAGACTGTGAGTAATCTCATCCATACCCAAGTAAGTTCCGATGGCATTTCCAATCTTCACCAAAATATGGGGATTAAAAAACTATACAATGAGTCCCTATAATTTAATCCAGACCAGTGAGGGCGCAGTGGTGAGAGCAGATACTGTGCTAAATCTAGGCTTCCAAGGTTGTAGAGAAAGAAAGTGGCCATTAATAAAGGTTAGGCCACTTAGCACAACTTTCCAACAGTCTTCAATAGCAGAGAACTTAATAATGAAGAAGCCTTTTCCTAAACTTAAAAGAAAGGGGACAGATTTAAGGTTCCAAATCTTGATTAGTTTCTCAGTAAGGATTTCTTTGGAGAGAATGCTTCCCCAAAGGCGAACAATGACCGAATCCGACCAAGGCGCATGGATGATTGATTTTTTAGATTGAGTAACGGCCACCGAGAGAATTGGAGGTGAAGGGATCTGAGAGTTTGGTTTCGTGGGAGATGAGAGGTTTTGAGTGTTTGTTTCCATGAGGGTACCAAACGGAATAGGAGGGGACGAAGATAAGGAGGTAGACGAGAAGGGGAAGCTTACCAGCCATGGAGGGAACGAAGATGTCATTCCGGAGATGAGGGGTTCAATGTGGAGAAAGATTATGATAAGTTAAATTGGTTTGCTTGTTCTCAAACTAGATTAGGAGAAAGCTTATGATAAGTTAAATTGGGATTTCCTAACCTCTGCTCTTAATTTCTTCAATTTCCCTCCGAAATGGGTTAACCTTCTTAGAAGTTGTGTCTCTTCTGTGAAGCATAATATTATTATTAAGGGTGGTTGACCGGGCACCCGTCGTAAGGTGCCAATGTGGGTAACGACCAAATTAATAATACTCGAGCCTCGCAAGTATTACTATGTATTAAAATATAGTATAGATGCTAACCCAAGGTCGAATCTCTCGCGGAACTTCTAGGAATTTTAACAAGTGATTGTATCAAGAACAAGCCTTGATGAACACGGCGCAGAGTTTTATAGAAGTGAATTGTAGTAATTAAAAGTTCTAAAGTAAGGAAAGAGTTTATCTGGTAAACAGTGAATATAACTAATGAATGAGAGCATCCATCGGAGGTATCTCGAACTCGGCCTTCCCTGCTCAATAAAAGATAACAGAAGAGTCTTCAAATAGATATGCTTATTAAGTCTACATACTATTGTATACCTTGATAACTCAAGAGTAATTAGTTATTAGATCAATTAGTATTGCCACCTGAGAAATAGTAATTAATACTAATAACATTCATGATAGATCAATGGCACAAGATAGGATTTAGATCATAACTCTATCTACCGATTAACGAAACTATCGTGTGAAGAAATAGAGGAACTTTATTTCATGTAACAATTAAACAACGTAGTTTTGAAGAATTACACTAAATAAGTTATGGAAATATTAAACCAATCTAAACCTATTGCTAATTGTATCTTGAATCAAACCTTTATTTAAGAACAACTAACGAATAAACACAGCTAAATAATAAACACTCTCTGGACTATGAAGAACGATGAACTTTGGTCTCCTTCATGATACTTCGCTGGGAAGCAAAGGTGTTTAGCCTCTCATCATGGAGAAATAACTAAAACCTTGATTAGGTCCCATATGAAGACTTCTTGATGCTTTTGCTGTATATTTTCGTCGTGTTGAGTGTATTCACGCTGTTTCTCGGGTGCCAAAGGTGTGCTATGAGGGTAGAATGACGAGCTCTATTTATAGGCACAAAATTGGGTTTGGGCCGTCACTTGTGCCGGCGGCACAGGCTAGCGGCATAGCGAAATATCCGGAATATTCTAATGGCATCTCGATATCTTGAATCCTGGTCGTCCAAAACATACCCTAGACCGCTTTGTTGCGTGTGCCGTTGGAATTCTTGACGGCACAACCAACGACACAACTTATTTTTACGCTAAAGCTTATCTGCTGACGTCATGCTGACTCAGAGTCATTTGCCATCACTTGTGCCGGTGGCACACGTGGCGACACAACAAGATTTTCTATTGTGATCTTCCTTATCTTCAAATATTCCTTATTCCTTTATCATATTTATGGTTTTTGGCTGAAACACTTAACAAACAATTATGTAAAACCTTATAAAATACTTCGTTAATAATAAATGCATAAAATAGTTGTTAAATTGTGGTTTTTATGCATAACTCAATGCACCACCCATGGCATTATGCTCAAGTCATATCATGGGTAATTAGCTATAAAAATATAATAATAATAATAATAATAATAATAATAATAAGATATGATCGAAAATATATGTTCATTTTAGGTCAGATTAGTGGCTTATCTGAGCAAATTACTCCTACTTGTGGCATTAGAAAAGGGGACCTGATTTCCCGTACCTTTTTATTCTTTGTATGGAAGTCTTTACTCAGATTATAAGCAAGGAAGTGGATAACAAGAATTGCAAGCCTTTTAAGATTGGGCAGTGTAGACTTTCCCACTTATTTTTCGCAGATGATGTCCTTCTTTTCTCTAAGGTGGAAGTGAGTAGTCTTGAAGCAATGAATAGAGCTCTTCTTTCCTTCCCCAGTTGTTCTGGACTGGTGGTTAACCGAAATAAATCCACTCTTTGGTTCTTTAAGAATACTCCTAGAAATTTACAAGTCGTGGTTGAAAACATTCTGCTTTTTAATTCCTCTCCTTCTTTGGGAAAGTATTTGGGCTTCCCTATAGTCGTAAAAAGTAGAACCTCTGATTTTAAAATTATTGTGGATAAGATTGTTGGGAAAATTGAGTCTTGGAAGTCTAAATCTCTTTCTTGGGCTGGGAAAGTAACTCTAATAAAATCTGTTTGTACTCCTATTGCTGCATATTACATGCACTGTTTATCTTTTCCCAAATCTATTTGCAACATGATTGATAAAGCACTTAAAACTTTCTTTGGAATGACCACTTGGGAAACAAAAAGATGCATCTTGTGAATTGTTCTGTTATTTGCTTAATTAAAAAAGAAGGAGGTCTTGGTATCTTTAAATCTCATGAGAGAAACAAGGCTTTACTTGCTAAGCTCTACTGGAGGGTAATCACTGAAAAACCTTCATGCTGGAACCAAGTATGTATGTATAGACTCTCTTTAAATAGCTGCTCCAATTCCCACATAGGGAAATGCCTTTTGATTGGTAAATCTTTAGCTACTGATGACTTGTACAAAGTTATTTCGTCTGGTGTCAACTCTACTTTTTGGCATGACTCATGGACTTCTCTTGGGCCTTTAAGGGGGGTTATTGCTGGTCCTCTTTTGGAGAATGAAAGTTATCTGAGTGTTGCTAATATGCTAATTGCCCCAAGTGTGTGGAATTGGGCTGCTTGTTCTTTCCCTTTTCCTTAGGAAATTGTAGCTTCTATTATGTCTATTCCTTGTAATCCTTCAGCTTCTACAAATGATGGTTGGGCCTGGAAATTTAATCTTAATGGGAAATTTAATTTAAAATATGCTTACAGTTTGGCTTTTAAAAGAGAGAATTCAGAGATGCATTCAAGTTCTTTTAGAAGTAGTTGGGTTTGGAAAGCTCATTGTCACATTAGAAAATGTTTTTGAAAAATTGTTCAGAATGCTATTCCTTGCAATGAGATTCTCTCTAGTAGAATCAATGTCACCAATTGTTGCCCTCTATGTGGTCTGAATTATGAATCAGTTAGGCATATTTTCAAGGAGTGTCTTGTGACTAAATGGGTTTGGATAAAAAGTGCTCAACTCCTTATTGTTATTGAAGATGATGATTTTCACCTTTGGTTAAAAAGTAATGCCTCTTGCAGTGATCCTTCTGTTCATAATATTCAACATGGTACTTTGTTTATTTATTTATTGTTGCATATTTGGTCTGCACAAAATCAAAAAAAAAAAAAAATTCAGCAAGCTACTTTTTCTCCTCTTTCTGTGATTGAGCAAGCAAAAAAGGATGCTGAGGAATGGTTCTTTTTGGCAGGCATATCCAAAAGGAAGCACCCAATCTGTGTCACTCATATAAAATGGTGTCCACCCCCTCATGGATGGTGGAAACTAAACTCTGATGGTGCATGCACCTCGAACTAGAATCACAGTGGATATATTGCAGCTGGCGGCATAATTAGGGGTCATTTTGGTAATCAGGGGCCTTTTGTTGAATTGTGGGCTATAAAAATTGGCATGGATGTAACTTTGCAGGCTGGTTGTGATAAAGTGATTATTGAATCTGATTGTATGTATGCAGTGGATCTTTTAAATAGCTCTTCCCTACTCTTCTCTCATCATTATCATGCTTTAATCGAAGACTATAGAGAAAAACTTGGTGAATATCAGCAAGTTAAAGTGCAACACATTCATAGAGAAGGAAATTTTTGTGCAAATTTCTTAGCAAAATCTGCTTATCAGGACCCTTTTGATTTGATTACTTTGGATAGGATGCCTTTGTTTTTATGTTTAGCTTTCCATGCTGATCTTGTGGGGATCAGTCAGCTTCGTAGACGTGGTATTGGTTGGTTGTATTTTGGATTCTTCTTTGTCTTAATATATTCCATTTCTATGAGAAAAAAAAAAGCTAAAAGTTCTTTTAAAATATATATATATATATATATATTTAGCTCTTTAAATATGTATTATTATTCTTTTAAAATAAAATCGCTTGTGAATCAATAATTTTTTTAGTCTCCATATGCATTGGTACCTAGATTATTTTTTTAATTTAGAGAATTATTCTCCGGAGATGTGATTCATAAAAATATTATTTTCAAAAATATCAAAAATTTTATTTGAAAGTTAAAATGTTTTTGAGATTATTTTATGATGTTTTCAAATATTTTATAGTTATGCTTAATTTATCTTTAATAATCTTAGGAATATTTCAATATTTTTTTTAAATATATCTTTAACTACATACATTTATATTCTGAAAAATTATACTTAGTTTTTACATACATGAAAGCAAGAGTTTTAAAAGGATGTAAAAAAATTAATATATCTCTACCAGTGATAAAAGGAGTTGTTGAAGTGATAGATATTAGAACTTGTATAGACAACGTTTCGCCACAAGACTTATTAAAGAATAAAGACTATTTTATTGATGGATTTTTACTCTTTTGAAGACATGTTATAACTTTTTTTTTTTGGTTGAATGTTATAACTCATTTGAACAAGTCTAATTATGATTGTAATGTTCATAATTTCATATTTTTTTTAAAAATGTTTTCTGTAATTTATTAATGTATTTTTATTGAAACTATTTTTTGTTTTTTAAAATTTTCGTTAATAGTAATTTTCATAATGATTTATAGTTTGTATCTAAATCAATTTTTTCCTATGAAGCATGGACACTTCATTTTCAAAGCATGGACACTTCATTTTGAATTCGTCACAATTCTCTTAGTCTCATCACATCGAGTTCCGCAATAGAGTCGACCTTGGGTTAGCATCTATACTATATTTTAATAAATATAGTTATACTTGCGAGGCTCGAGTATAATTAAATTTGGCTCGCTTGACACCTTACCACGGGTGTCCGACCAAGTTTTGGCGCTGTTGTCGGGGAACTCTTTCTTGAGTTCCTAAGAAATTGTGATTTGTTTTTGAGTCTTTAATGTTGTTTAGAGTCTTTGTTTTTGTTTTAGATTTTGCATTTGATTTGTTTTAGAGTCTTTAATGTTGTTTAGAGTCTAGTTTAATTTTATTTTTTTACTTTTATTTAGTTTTTATTATTTTAGTCATTTTATTTTTCTAGTATATGTCTAGGATGGAGCCTATAGTTCCCCTAGATTTATATTTAGATAAAACACTTAGATCCATATAAAAAAGGTAAAAGAGTAGAAAACATGGAAAATTCAGGTAACAACCGTAGGTTAGATAATCAAGAACACGAAGAAGTTCGCCAAAATCAAGGTCTAGACAATGGACGTCCTAGACCGAGAAGATCTATTAGAGAGACATCCCAATATAATGAACAATATGAGGTCCAAAGAAACGTGTTCCCTCAAATCCAAACGGATTTTGAGATCAAAGGACCACTCTTCAATGGACTACCTAAGTTTCACGGATTGGCTAGTGAAAATCCCTTTACCAATTTGAATAATTTGTATCTTCACTGCCGAACCATGAAACCTCTAGCACCAAGCATAGAGGATGTTATGTGGAAAGTATTCCATCTCACCCTCGAAGGTAAGGCGGTAGAGTGGTATACTCATTTAGGAAATTATGAACGGACAGCTTATCTGTCTTGGGAGAATCTTAGGAGATATTTTCTCGATAAGTACTTTCCCGAAGCTAAAGCATCTTCGCTAAAGAGCAAATCTTAGCTATAGAACAACGAGATAACAAAACGTTACTTGAGTACCTAACTAGATACCAGGACCTTTTAGTGGAGTACTTTTGTAGTGGACTCCCAGACGACGAGGCTAATCGAATTGATGCCGCGTCGAATGGATCCATTACTAAGCTAGATGTCGAGACCGCGTGGGATTTAATTGAGGAGATCACCCTCAAGCGAGAAAACCGAAGAAGACGTACCCATGCAGTCAAGGGAATAGTAGCAAATGAGTCAGACCCGATGATGGAGAAATTGGCTTCAGACATGGACAGTCTAGCCAGAGCTGTTAAGGAGATGAATGCTAAGTTAGCCACTTTGCCAAGAACGGTCGCTCTTATGACCGCACCCTGCTCTGTGTGCGATTTGCATCAACATGGAACTAGAGAATGCCCCCATCAACCCGAGGAAGTATCCGAAGCTCGAACTTCGAAGAAATTCGATGATTTGGGACATAAAATCAATCTTCTTTCTAAAGAGATGAACATTATGAAGAGTAAGCACGATGATCTCGAACAAGCAGTTATCCGGGCAACCGATGCTGACCAAAGTTTCCATGCTAGAGTAAACAACGTAAGTACCCCTAGCAGTTCTAAGGCAGTTTATGCCATTACTACTAGAGAAACTGAGCCCATAGGAAACCCTATTCAAGAAACCTTAGTGCAAACTCTAGAAAAACCTGAGCCTGAAGAAATATTCATAGAAATCAAAGGAGGAGAAAACTTTAGAGCCATAATAGAAAAACACCCTAGGTATGCCACGTTCTTCTTTGGTTTCAACTACAAGAAGGATAAGGAAGAAACCCCTGCTATAAACGAGTTGGAAACTAAGGTGGAAGACCTTCCATTTCCAAGCTCCCATTTAATGACTAATGAACAACTAGAGGAAAAGAAGGATAAGTAGATAGAGGACTTAATAGGAAAACTAAAAGTCAATGCCCCCTTATTAGAATTGGTTAGGAAAGTCCCTAGGTACAGAAAGGTATTTAAAATCTTAGTTGAAAAAAAAGAAAACATCCCAAAAGAAACTTCAACTAAGTCCTAGTTTACCATTCCTTGCATGATAGGGAAAGTTGTAATTAATGGAGCATTGTTGGATCTAGGAACAGCCATCAACGTTATGCCCAAGTCAGTCTACGATTTCTTGAATATGGACGGACGTCAGGACACAGGGTTGATTCTGCAACTAGCCGACAAAAACAACAGACGTTCCTTAGGAATAGTGGAAGATGTCCTAGTCAAGGTGAAAGATCTAATCTTTCCCACCGACTTTTATGTCCTAGACACCGGTAGTGAGAGAGCTACCGATTACACCATAATCTTAAGCAGGCCCTTCCTACGAACTTCTAATGTCAATATTAGCATGAAGGATGGAAAGATCAGTATGGACAATGGACATGAAAATATCACGCTCACGATGTACAATTTAGAGAAATCCGACTAAAACTCCGTGTTGGGAACACGAAGCATTTGTACATCCAGTAAAAATCTAGGAGACATGTCTAAAAAGGAGGATCTCGAACTTAAAACTCTTTTGAACTTAGTACCTCCTGATCATTCTACTCCGCATATACCTGAAATAGATCTCGAAGACATGAACCTTAGTTCACTCTTCGATGAAGAGGAGGAAGACCTCAAAACTTCTAAAGTTAAAGAGAAACCAGCACTTAAACAAAATTTTTCCAAACACAAGGCTGTATGACAGCCTGTGCGCCACAAAAATAACCCAGCTATAGCTTCGTGCTATAGTATTTCTAGTTTTGCAGGAAAAGAGATAAGGGAAGAAGACTTTGATTGCCTACTAGTAGACAATTACAAGCCTAAGACCCAAACCTCCATGTGTTCGTACAAAAGCTTAGGCATATGTGCTGAATGCCTAAGTATAGAGGAATGGCTCCATGACGTAGATGCTGTTGGGAAATCACAGAGGGAGCGCAGCGGAAGGAAATAAAAAAAAAAACTTAATTAAATAAAAGGCTATCTCTGTGATTCCTTCCAGGATCCACTAACTATGTTTATACCAGCAAAGTAAAGATGTTTACCTAATTTCAATCGGTGACTTATCGTGTTCGCGAATTTGAGAAGTCCACTTCGAGTGTCCTTCCTTTACCGGTGATCCACACGAGCAGTTTGGCAGATGCCCAGGTGCTAGCCTCCTTCACTTCTTCCCAAGTGAATACGGGAACTCTATCTATGATTCTTGAATAATCAAGAACTGTTCTTGATTATCAAGATTGATTGGGGAGTACTAATATTATCAGGTGCAGGTCCAATTCTCTTTCAAGAATTTCGACTCACTCTCACAATATTAGGACTAGGCGAATTTTCACTCTCAATAGGTGCTCTAGGCGAAATTCTTGGTCT
>QANZ01038406.1:78798-91546 GCA_003254925.1 Chamaecrista fasciculata
ATCTCATAATTTAATAATTTGATAATCCTATAATTTAGGGATTCCCTAATTATAATTATCAAACTCCCCAAACCCTATATATACCTAGCTAAAGTCGACATTCACATAGCCTCATGAACACTTGGAAATTTCGACTTTTCTTAGCCAATTCACAAGAGCAAAATTCGATTTTGGCTTTTGGTGAAGAGAGAGAGAAAACACAACCCTAGTTTTCCTAGAGAGAGAAAGTGGCACAAACCTAAAAGGAGTTTTAGGGTTTGTGACAAGGGTGTGTGAGATCAAGAATAAGATTCTTGATCATAGGCGCCACCTGTTCTTGGGAGTTCAAGAATTGTTCTTGAATTCAAGAACACCGTAGATAAGGTCCCTGGTTCACTTGGAGAAGTGAAGGAGGCTAGCACCTAGGCATCTCCAAAACTGTTCGTGTGGATCACCGGTGGAGGGAGCACGCTCGGAGTGGACTCCTCAGCATCGTAAGGCACGAAAGTCGCCGACTGATTTGGGTAAATCTCTGGTCCTTTTACTGATACAGATCCATATAGCGGATCCTTGGGAAAGAAATCACTATGCGCCTATTCTGTTTTGTTTAAATTTTTAATTTATACCTGTTTCCGCTTCGTTGTGTGCCTGGTGATTTCCCAACAGAATTTGTCCTTAGTGCTTCTTAAGTACTTAAGGACTTTATGACAGCTTCTCAGTGATCCTCAACAGGGTCACAGCTTGTCATACTTAGGGCAAACGACATATTGGGTCAAGTACAGCATGATGGATCCTATTGCCGAAGCGTAAAGGATGTCATTCATGTGTCCTTGTTCATCATGTGTCTCAGGAGACATTGATTCTTGCTAAGGAACGATCCCTGATTCATCGACATGAGTCCCTTCTTGAAATCTCGCATACTGAACCCCTTCAGTGTCTTATCCAAGAATGTACTTTTGACTCAATTTAAGAAGCTCCCCTGAGAACTATCTCCATAGATCTCAGCTTCTTTTATATCCTTCATTGAAAGTGATTTATCTATCCAAGATTCACAATCTTCAAGATAGCAATGCAACCTCCAATTAGCTATATGTCAGTGACATACAGCACCAAGAATGCAATCGCGCTCCCACTAACCTTCTTGTAAACACAGGACCCATCAAGGTTTCGTATGAAGCCAAACTCCTTTGGCGCCTTCATCAAAACAATGATAAAAGCTTCTTGATAGGTGGCGGGCTCACCACGCTTCTAGAGCAACACATCCCTGCTCTCAATGACCAAAGATCCATATCTTTGAGATTGAGAACGTGTTCTATCAGAACTTCGTTGTCCTTTGTGTTTTAGAGGAGCTTCCACAACACCTTGCGGATCTTCTCTAATTTCCGTCTGCGCCTCTGAAGTGTTTTGTGATCTTGGACTCCTTCAAGATTCATCTTACTCCCACTGTTTCTTTTGGAAACAAAGAATCCCTTTCTAAAAGGTATCCACCTCTGACTACAAACACTTTGTTGTCAGATGGGTAGTAGACTAGATATCCCCTTGGTTTTCTTAGGTATCCCACAAATATGCACTTGAGAGTTTTGGGAGACAGTCTATCGTTAGCCCATTGCTTAACATAAACTTAACGTCCCCAAATCTGTGACAAGACACTATGGGACTCCTCTCATCCCATATCTCATATGGCGTCTTCTAGACGAAATGGTTAAGTGTGAAGTCAGCAGCTTCTAGAGCACACCCCTTTTAAGGATGGCGGAAGATTTGTTTGATTCATCCTAGATCGAACCATATCTAATAGGGTTTGATACCTCTTCTCAAAATGCCATCCACCATGGGGTTTCAGAAAGAGCAAGTTGTGCGATTATTTCACAGCTTCTAAGATGATCAGCAAAGACGCAAATCCTTGTCCCTTTGATCGAATCGAAGGACCTTGATTTTCTTGTCAAGTTGGTTCTCTACTTCGCTTTGAAATCTCTATTTCAAAAGACTCCGACTTGTGTTTCAAAAGGTAGCCGTAGATCTAGCCTTTTGAAGCAGTTAGTAAGAGTTATTACTTTTAGCTTGGATACTTATGGGTCCACATACATCATCTATGCATGATCCCCACTAAGTCAGACATTCTTTTACTCTGGTTAGTAAGTGGAACGCCTCTTGTCATCTTTCCATTTAAACAAGGCTCGCAAGCATCATATGATTCAAAATCAATTGAGCTTTAGAAGTTCATCTCTATGAAGCTTCTCAAGGCGTTTCTCGTTTGTATGGCCCAAACGACAATTGCCAAAAGTATTTATAGGATTAGATTCGATAATCTTTAATCATTTCGTATTGACGTTATAAATATTGTTATCGTTCTAGTTTTAAGACATAATGATTACCTTTGCAAATCATATAAGCAAATAAACATTATCTTATAAAATAGAACACCATTCTTTAATGTTTACACATATAAAATCTTCCTTATCCCTATAAGGAGGAGAAACAATGTTTTAACTTTAAAGAATGTATATAACAATGAACTTAGCCCGAAAGGGGCAATCCAAGCTCGCATGTTCCTGTAGCAGCAATAGCAGCAACCTTTGCTCCACTGTCCACTTCTAGGTCCATCTCGCTTCCGTTCTGATTTTCTATTGTCTCTGAAGACCCTGCACATCAAATGTGAGAACCACATGCCGTATCCAATACTCAAGTGGTTTAAGTAGAAAAAGAACACTTATAACAAAGATACCTGAAGTAGAGGGCTCCACGCACTTCTTCTTCTTTTGATCTTCCCAATAGTATTTGCATTTTCTCATCGCGTGTCCTGACACTTGACAGAAAGAGCAAAATACTTCCTCTGAGGGCTTTGCCATCTTGGCAGGTTCTTGGTGAGGGCCGTCCTCTGGCTTGGTCTCACCATCCAGGTCGGTTCCCTTCCTCTTTCTTTCGCCCTTTGATTTCCTTTCCTTCTTTTGATTAATGGATGCCTCAACTCACTTGAGTATCCCATGCAGCTCAGAAACTGATTTCTCTGTTCCTCTCTTGTAAAAGCTTGTGATAAAGGGGTCATAGCTTTTGAGCAGTGAGCACAGGATCACACCTGTCGCAAACTCTAGAGGAATAGGAAATCCCAGCCTATCAAGGTGATCTATGTACCCTCTCATCTTCATGACATGGTAACCAACAGATGCACCTTCAGCCATCTTGCAANGATCCGTTCGGGAATCTTAGGACCTAGGCGTTTTAATTAATTTTATTTTTGCTTCCGCTGCCCTTGGCGCCTACGATTCCCAACAATCTCGTATGACATCAATGTATCCAAGCCCTCATGCAGCTCGGGAATCATTGTGTCCACCATCAGACAAGAGACCTCCAGCGAGTCGTCAAAGTGCTTCTCGTAAGCTCTCCACTCAACTCCTGGAGCGCCCTTGGCAGGCTCTTTAGGAATAGGTTTATCCAGAACATAAAGTCTCCTCTCATGGGTGAGAACAATTCTCAGATTACGAAACCAATCGAGGAAGTTTGTTCTGGTCAGCTTATCCTTCTCAAGGATAGGTCGCAGTGAAAATGTTGAACTATCAATTGCCATTATGATTCTACAATTTTAAAGTATGAAAATTTAATTAGCAGAATAAAATACATCCACCATTTTATAAAACCCAGTAAAATTTATTATTAGTGGCTAAGATCCATATTTCACCAAAGTTTACCGTCGCTGAGGGCGATCATGCATTCTTTGGTTATTTAGGTAGGTAACTCCTTACCAATCACATCTCTATGTGATTCTTAGATCCTTATGGGACTGTATCATCGTATGATACTTATTATGGCATGTTTATCCCATCTAACGCCTTGAGGTCCAAAAACGTTTTGATAACCCCATTAAGTCATACGGTAAAACATGTGAATAGCTAGGTTCAAAACAACGAGGCATAGACCCAATCCCATATCATCAAGGCCCAACTAAACATGCGCGTGTCGCTGAGGGCGATCACCGTATTTAAAGAACCAGGATTTCAACAGGCGTCGTGTTAAAACTCGCATTCACCCGTGTCTCCTCAAGGTCAAGGCAGATACGTGTCACTGAGAGCGATCACCGCTCCACGATGAACAAGATTTTGACAGGGTGTTTTAGCGATGGCATTAAGACTTAAGATTTTCTAAAAGGGTTTGATTTTGTTTAATAAAAGGTTCCGATTTTATTGTTTAATTCTAAAACTCCTTTTAAAATTAAACGAGTCATGCAACATGTTTATTACCTCATGTATCTCATACATATAAACATGTGCCCGGATTTTGTATCGTATACAAAATCCCACACTCGTATCGTATACGTGGCTGTAGCGTAATATTTAAAGAAGCATGTTAAAATTTCGCACCCTAAGCATACATCTAGCGCATCACATACAACTAAATGTAAAACATACACCGTGTTTAGATATGGCCCATCTACCCTAGAATTCTCCCAAGCCAATGAGAGAACTTTTCTAAAAAGAAAAATAAAATTACACGTGAATAAACCCCAGTTACATTGAGGTATAAACTTGAAAGTAAAATTACACAAGAGTAGAGGAGACGACACGCAGGCCGTGTTTACCGAAATAAACCTCCTAAAGCCATATCCAACACCACACAATTCAAATATGAACAATTTATACAATTATGTCAAACACGGCATACAACACATATATTAAAACTCCTTTTAAGATTGTGTTTAATTTAGGGTCTGTGCAATTTTAACATGCCTTTCTTGAAATTAGGCCTATTATAAATAATTAGAAAATTCAAGAATCTCATTCAAGAATTTAAATTATTGATCCCCAAAATTTATAAAATTCATAATTTTAATAAATTTCAGCCACCTTTATAATATTATAATTAAAACACTTTTAATTATAATTATACATAAGGATTTTCGATTTTTGGCCTTAAAATTCAAGAAACTTATCCAAATCAATCTCATTGATTTCTTTATGTATTACATACATAAATTTGCACCTTAGATTGTTAAATCGACTTTTAAAGAAAATTGTTCGGTGGATTTTTGTAAAACCAAAAACAGTGATTGAAAGTGGTAAACACACATATCATACATCATATGTACACATAAACAGTTTTAAATCCAAGGACTAACCAGGCTCTGATAACACTGTAGGGGAATTCAGAGGCGCCTAACGCAGCGGAAGCAGAAACATAAAATCAAAACTTTAAAACTTGAAACGTGCAGGGCCTAGAATTCCCGAACGGATCCGCTAGCTGAATTTAAAACTTTTAGATAGTGGTATACCTCACGAGTTTTAATCGGTTTGGTTGTACGGGGCTTATCCAAGAAGTCCACGTGATGCGTCCTTCCTCCGCCGGTGATCCACACGAACAGTTTTGGAGATGCCTAGGTGCTAGCCTCCTTCACTTCTCCAAGTGAATCAGGGACCTTTATCTACGGTGTTCTTTAATTCAAGAACTCTTCTTGAATTCTCCAAGAACAATATGGCGCCTTGATCAAGAATCCAATTCTTGATCCCACACAACCTTGTCACACAAACTCTAAACTCCTTTAGAGTTGTGCGCCCCTTTCTCTCTCTAGAAACTAGGGTTGCGATTTTCTCTCTCCTCACCTAGAGCAAAAATCGAATTTTTCTCTCTTGAGAAGAACTAGGCTAAAGTCGATTTTCTAAGTGTGCATGGCCTCTCTCTCTAGTCGACTTATGGCTTCCTTATTTATAGGGTTTGGGACTTTGATAATTATAATTAGGGAATCCCTAAATTATAGCATTATCAATTTATCAAATTATGAGATCTCCATATCATAATTTTATGACTTGAATTTCTAATTAAAATATTACCATAATATTTAAATTTGGATTCAAAATGCAATCTTGGAGAATCAAATTGGAAGATCAAATCTTCCCAAGATATTCCCAAGCCATGCGCCTCCCCTCTTCAAAATTTTGTTGGAATTTAATAAATTAAAATAACTATCCTAACTCTTAGGAAGTTATAACTAACTTGTTATTTTCCAACAATATTGATTTAAAGTATTTCCTTAATATCTTTAACTCAATCTTTTTGAATCTTGAATTCTAGTTTATTGAATTAAAATATTACACTAATATCTTTAATCCAATTAACCCTAGAATTCGAACTTCCCTATAATCATTGAATTAAAATATTACTTTAATATTTTTAATTCAATCATTTGAAATCTAGATCAAATCTTTTGAATTTCAAATTTAAGCCATGATTTTAATTAATAAAACATTTTTATTAATTAAATTCCCTTTGCATGTATATGAGGCGCCAACCTCCTCCTATTTATCCCAATATTAGTGAATTTAATAAATCAATAATTTCCTAACTCTTAGGAACCTTATCCAATTTATTATTCCCTAATATTATAAATAGGAATATAATTGTAAATAGACTAATCCAATTATCTATTAAACAATTAAATATATATTTAAATTTGTCCCACAAATCTAAATATTATATCTGTAGATATTTATTTAAGACAAGACTTCATGTCCCAATACAATCAATTATGTCTTAAACGGTGTCACTTATGTGACCCACGAATTAACCCTAATTCGTGTCTCAGCTTGGCATCTGGTTCCTGCTCGTGTGTGACCCAGCAGGCGCCACGTAAAGTTGGCAACTAGTCATCTCCATGACTTACAAGTCGAGAGCGGACTCTAGCAAGCCATCACGACTACCCAAAATACGTGAGTTATCGTTTAACCCCAAAACGACTTAACCTTAGTACCACCTTATCTTGATCCCTTTTTGTCGTACGATATTTTGGTCATGGATTAGGTATGGGAAGGTCATCCAAAATCCAAACCTCAACTTTCTCGATTCCTTGAGTAAGTCCCAATTACCAGTTTGGCCACACATTCCTTGGACAGACTCATCAAGGGGCCCAGTTAAATATCTCCCATCTTCAGGAGGGACAAAATTCCATCTAGGTCAACCACATTCCTCAGCACGACAATCAACCAAACCCGTACTCAGCCCTTATGGCTACCCTGTTACGGGCAACGTTAGACTAAGCCAAAGTTTGACAACTGCAACGCCGGAATAATCAAGACCTCAGGTCTAAGGGCATTTTGACAGGTGTACAGGAGAGACCAGCTAATGACCGAAACCCATGCAGAACTCTCCAGGTCGGTCCAGCAATTTGTAACTCCTTACACATTTGCACCATGACTCTCGTCCCAGAATCTAGTGCATGCATCTCTATGCACCGAGGTCAGGCTGGTCTTAGTTCATTTCAAGTTCCCACCTGAATGAGCGACCAGGGACAGTTTAGATTAATTATCTCATAATTAATCAAGGACTGTTATCATAGTAAACATGCTAATAATATGATAACCATTAATTCATCTCCATAAATTAATTAATATGTTCCAAACATATTTATAAAATTATTGGCCCTAGGGCACAATCTCCATCATTAGGTTCACATTCTTCCAGCCCATATAACAAGTAACAACCCAAGCGATATCTTGGTTGTCAACCCCAGGAGAATACAAGTCTCACAGGAAACCCTCTTTGGATTACTTCTAGAATATGGAGAGAAAATACCTTGCATAAGACTACACTCGTGTGTGAAAATTGGGTTTCAAGTAAAAATGTGTGTGATGAGGGCAAACATAAATCTACCCTTTCCCCTAACCTGCAAAACAAATCACACATAAAAAAAGGAAGGATGATCCAAATTATAACTAAGGTCATGTAATTTTTATAAAATTATTTTAAATTGTGTTTGACTCTCAAAATTCCCTAGTTGAGTTGCAAAATTGTCACACCTGACATTCCGCATAGAAATATAATTTATGACTTTAGAAAAAAAGAGGAGTCACCACTAAATTTAAAAAAATTGGAAAACTATTTCTATGAAAATAACTTGAAAATTGATGGATAAGCCAAAATTGTGAAAAACTGGTCTCAAACCAGAGACGAGTTTGTGAATCATTCGAGTTATGGGCCACAACACCCGTCATGAAGGTTTCCCTAAAATAATTATACAAAAAATAATGGCCTAAAAAGTTATTTCTAAGCCATCGAAAATTAAAAAAACATAACAAAAGTAAGACAAATAATAATGAACAAACATAAGAATACAAATAATTGAAGGGGAGTAAACATGTTTACAATGAACTCATATTTACAAGGCGTCATTAGCACACAAGACGAACACAAATTAAAGATGGTTATGTTTTTAATTAATTTTAGAACACAACAAAGCAAGGGATTTTACAATAACATGCCATAATGGCTCCTCAATGACTCTCTTCATTCCCTTTCATGGAAAGTCTAAAAGAAACCAAACATAAAATTTACTCTTTGAATTCAAAGTCCTAAAACAAGGAAACACATTAATTTTTTTTTTACAAAAAATGGAAAATAAATTACTACTCCATAAAAGGCATTCTTTCACATTCAAAGCATTAAATTGGCCATTTATTTTAAAATTAAGAAAAACAGAACTTGATTCTTTTTTTATGTTGACTTAAAACGAGAAAGAAAGAATGTGTTATGAAACAAGAAAATGGTACTTCTGAAAATGCATACTTGCATAGGGTAAGGGATCCTATTAGAATTAATCCTTTTGCTCTTTAGGAAACAACAAAACAACGAAAGAGAAAAGAAAACAATTAAAAAAAAAGGAAAGTAAGACATGAAAGTTTACCATAACAGTAACTGCAAAATGTATGTGAAGCAAGGGGAGAACTTCTAATATTCTTGTTATTTTATTAATATTAAGGAACTTGAAAGGTCATGATATGCATAACAAAGATTTTGACAAAAATCTTAGTTCCCAAATACAATCTCCTCTGAATTAACAAAATGATTTCCAAAAGACATGAGAGAAAGTTTCAAGAACTGAATACCATCATAAAGAAGAGAAATACATTCAAGGATCACCAGTTCCATATTACAAAAGAGACCATGTTGTCATGAAGTGATGAAAACGAGGCAAGTATTTGATAGTTCGATCAACTATTCTAAAACCAAATCCCATTAATATTTCTTCTTGTTTCCCTTCTCCTTCACTCTCAAACTCTTCCTCTCACTTTTTTTTCCTCAAGATATGACCTCCTCTTACAAATATTTCATTTACCAAATGAGAAAAAGAAAACCTATTTTGTCTTGAAATTTGAGGTTATAAAGACACGAATACGTCCTCTATTCCACTTGTTCCTTCAATCTTAGAGGTTCAGGTATTACTTTTGAAGAAAGAGCAAAGTGTTCATTAAATTAGACCTTGGCCTTTTCGATTTTGCCGTTGACCCCCCTGTGTGGTACTTTTCATCCATGTTGAGTAGAGTGGGGTGTAGTAGATGGCTTTGGCCTCCATGAATAGAGAGGTTGTCTATTTTGTGAAAGCTTCGGAGAAAGGACAACATACATCACTACCTTGCATTTTGATCCTTCTCTCTTCCTCCAACTCGTGACTTGGCCCTCTTTGGTGGTGTTTTGGTTGTTTGTACGTTAGGGTAAATAGTAGAGATGACGCGTTGAGCAGCTGATGGAGAGTGAGGTGTGAGTGAAAGAAGATTAGGGTTTGTTGAGGGAAAACGTGGAAAAAGCCTTTCCTTGTTTTCCATTTTTTTACAAAAATGTCATTATGGCCTTTTTTCTTTTTTGATTATTGTTATTACTTTTTCTTGTTTTTCTTTCTTTTCTTTTTATATTTTTCTTCTAAAAGAAACTTTGAGTTTAAACTTATTAGAAACCCGCAGACAAAATGCGTTGTTAACAATCAGTGCCAAAAAAAAAGTTTATAAGGTAATTTGGAGTATTGGTATTTACCCTTTTTGCTTTGGGGATGAGACCTCCGGGTTATCAATCTCCCAACGACTTTTGGGATTTAATTTTCCTCTTTAGGCCTTGAAATGAAAAAGAAAAACAAATAGATAGCTGGAATGATGAGTTGCCCAACTTTTAACGTATATATTTTCTTCCTATACAACTGCACATACTGTGCCATGAATGTGTTTAAGACTTTCAGTTTCATGTGGGTCACAGTCACATTGGCTGTTTCTGTAACAGATTATGTTTTCTAGGCATAACCACTAGGCACTAATAATGTGAGTATATAATGTACCTGGCCTTTCATTGAGATCCCTGATTCCAGCTGGTTTAACGTTACTGCACAGTCAGAAATTTATCACACACCTAAGTACCTAACACTCTCTGCACTGTCTACACCATGATAATCGTCAACCATAACCACACTTTAAACTAGTTCCTCTCGTGAACTCTGGTTAATTAATCCAATTTAAAGTTGGGAGATGCTTGATGAGGTATATTAAATTGGATCACCCATAAATGTTTTATATATATCTTGGTTCATCAAGATGAAAATTTCCAAAGCAAGTTGCATTGCTCAAATATTTTTAGTTGACATGTCTATTTTGTTTCTACCATCTTTATATATATAAGATGCTAAGGCCAGTATTTTCAGTTAAATTTGGATTGATTACTTGATATAACAAATATTTGAGACAAATCGTGGTGAAATAATAGGTCAAAATAGATGGCACAATAAAACACGACAATAAAATTTTATGAAATGCCATAACTGTTCGAATTAAACAAGAATAATGTCTCATTCAACATTAACAATCCGATTACTCAAAATTCTAAATAAAATTATTCCATTTCGAAGATAAAATTGAAAAGCTAAGAATAGCCAAATGCATAAATGTAAACATATACATAGCTAGGTTGGTGTTGCTAGGGAGCTGAGGTTTGCTTCATTGTTGTCACAGGTAAAAGCCAATCGATTAGTTCTTTCTTCCCACTCTTGATGTCAGACTTGATCTGTTTCTTGCGGCACTCGTTGCTACAAAATCCTCTGAAGCTTCTGCCATTTTCATTGCATTCCAAATCCATCAATAACTATATTTATTAAGTGACCCATCAAAATTGTAAATTATATTAAAAGGAAAAAATTTCCTAAATAGCTTGCAACCTATCAAATAATTATTATGTACCACTCTACAAAATAGATGGGATGAATAAACATCGGTGGGATAAACATATACATTTAGTTGAATGAAAACACTGAGTATTTAAACTAATGATAAAATACAAAGTAAAGAACCTTACCCGTACATAAATATATCAGCTCTTAGATCGATTGTCTTGTGACAAAAATAACAACTATTAAGAAAGTTGTTGAAGCTCAAACGATTAATTGGAGATTGTAGATACTCGTTAATGTCATTCTCCACTGAATATTCGAGAGTTCTATGAAACTTCTTGGAAATATTATTTTCTATCGAAACAGTCGGTGCTACATGAAACAATGGTGTTCCGTCAGAAGAACACATGGAACCATCATCAACTCGCTTGCGCTTCTCTGCCATCTTCTTTTCTCTCAAATTCTATACAACGGAAAGAGCAATGAAATAAGTGTGATTATCTCAATACCTTACAAAAACACTATAAATAAAAGTTAAACAAGTAACGCACTGTGCCACATACTTGCCAACTCATCATTGCACTATTGTTTCCTCATTAATGATTTTTATGATCTTTTTTATTAATTTGTTTAGTTTATTTTAAACACAATATTTTTTTTAGACTCATTATTAGACTTCAGAGATTTTATTTCTATAAAAAGTTATATTCATAAATGTCAATAAGTTTTGGAGAATTTGATTGGAGATTTTGGAAAGATAATAACTAATCGGCAAAAAAAGAGGGTTATTTTTTTAACTATTTGAGTTTCACTCTCACTTTCTGTTCAGGCCATGTCTGTTATAACAATAATTTATCAATATCTCAATACTGGAGGTATCGTGCTAACATGTCCTTTGTTATACCAATAACTCTCCAATATCTCTATTTCATTGAAATCTTAATTACATTAACAATCTAATTACTAACATACCCCTACTCAAATAGTTATATTACCTATATCCTAATAGAAATAAGAAAAACAATGAGGCAAAATAGTAATTTTTACATATTTATTACGCTTAAATTTTCTCTCTCCATCTATCATTTTGTACGAATTTTTTCTCTTTCTCCCTCTCCCTTTGACTCACTCACCTTTCAAACACACACACACACACACACATATTGGTTAACTAAAAGTAACCAAGCTTTCCTAGTTCAATGTAGGGGGCTGTTGGAATAGAGGTGGAGTAAACTGAATCTACAAAGACTTCACAGGGGGGCCTTACAAAGAACACTTCGACGTTCAAGTTAAAGAGGATTCTAGGTGAGAATAAAGGAATTCAGAGTTGAGATAGTAGATAAGCTTAAACCGATGGCTTTTAGGGGTATTTATAGGTAGTTGAAGGATGGTGGAGAGCAGAGAGAGCTCCCCATGTTCAGAACCACGATCTCCAGCGGCGGAGGAAGTGAGAGTCCAGAAAAAGCGTACGCAACTTGGGCTTGACCTAGTCAAGGGCCGCCCCGAACTGCTCATAATGGATCCTGACAAAGTCAAGGGTCGCCCCGAGGCCTAAGGGGATGAAACTTGGCCGGGTACAAGATCCAAGTAGCCGAATGCCCAAATTGTGAGGTATCACAAGTCCCTCCTGATGGAGATTGTGCCCTAGGGCCAATCATTTTATAAATATGTTTTGAACATATTGATTAATTTATGGAGATAAATTAATGGTTATCATATTATTAGCATGTTTACTATGATAACAGTCCGTGATTAATTATGAGATAATTAATCTAAACTGTCCCTGGTCGCTCATTCAAGTGGGAACTTGAAATGAACTAAGACCAGCCTGACCTCGGTGCATAGAGATGCATGCACTAGATGCTG
>QANZ01038406.1:91908-142745 GCA_003254925.1 Chamaecrista fasciculata
ATTAAAGATATTAGTGTAATATTTTAATTCAATAATGAATTAGAATTCAAGATTCAAAAAGATTGAGTTAAAGATATTAAGGTAATACTTTAATTCAATATTGTTGGAAAATAACAAGTTAGTTATAACTTCCTAAAGGTTGGGATTGTTATTTTGAATTTATTAAATTCCAACAAAATTGGAAAGGGGATGGCGCATGAGAGATGATATCTTGGGAAGATTTGATCTTCCAATTTGATTCTCCAAGATTGCATTTTGAATTCAAATTAAAATATTAAGGTAATATTTTAATTAGGAATTCAAGTCCTAAAATTATGATATAGAGATCTCATAATTTTATAAATTGATAATCCTATAATTTAGGGATTCCCTAATTATAATTATCAAAGTCCCCAAACCCTAAAAATACATAAGCCAAGTCGAAATTCCAAGAGGAGAGGCCATGCACAAGGAAAATTGACTTTAGCCTAGCTTTTCACAAGGGAGAAATTCGATTTTTGCTCTTGGTGAGGAGAGAGAAAAACGCAACCTAGTTTTTCTAGAGAGAGAAAGTGGCGCACAACTCTAAAGGAGTTTAGGGTTTGTGTGACCAGGTTGTGTGGGATCAAGAATTGGATTCTTGATCATAGGCGCCATATTGTTCTTGAAGAATTCAAGAAGAGTTCTTGAATTAAAGAACACCGTAGATAAAGGTCCCTGATTCACTTGGAGAAGTGAAGGAGGCTAGCACCTAGGCATCTCCAAAACTGTTCGTGTGGATCACCGGCGGAGGAAGGACGCATCACGTGGACTTCTAGGAGACGCCCCGTACAACCAAACCGATTGAAACTCGTGAGGTATACCACTATCTAAAAGTTTTATATTCAGCTAGCGAATCCGTTCAGGAATTCTAGGCCTTGCGCGATTTAAATTTTAAAGTTTTAATTTTATATTTCCTGCTTCCGCTGTGTTTAGGCGCCCAAAATTCCCAACAGTGGTATCAGAGCCAGGTTAGTCCTTGGATTTAAAACTGTTTATGTGTACATATGATGTATAGTATGTGTGTTTACCGCTGTCAATCTTAGTTTTGGTTTTACGAAAAATCCACCGAACGTTTTTCATAAAAGTCGATTTACAATATAAGTTGCAAATTTATGTATGTGATACATAAAGAAATCAATGAGATTGATTTAGATAATTTTCTTGAATTTTAAGGCCAAAATCGAAAATACTATATAATTATAATTAAAAGTGTTTTAATTATAATATTATAAAGGTGGCTGGAAATTTATTAAAATTATGAATTTTATAAAATTTTTGGGGATCAATAATTTAAAATTCTTGAATGTGATTCCTGAATTTTATAATTATTGATAATATGCCTGATTTCAAGAAAGGCATGTTAAAATTACATAGACCCTAAAATTGAACACAATTTTAAAAATGGTTTTTAGTATGTGTTTGTATGTCGTGTTTGACATAATTGTATGAAGTGTTCATATTCGAATTTGTGGTGTTGGATATGGCTCTAGGAGGTTTATTTCGGTAAATTCGGCATGCGTGTCGTCTCCCTCTACTCTTATGTAAATTTACTATTCAGTTTATACCTCAATGTAACTGGGGTTTATGCACGTGTAATTTTATTTTTCTTTTAGAAAAGTTCTCTCATTGGCTTGGGAGAATTGTAGGGTAGATGGGCCATATCTAAACACGGTGTATGTTTTACATTTAGTTTGTATATGATGCGCTAGATTATGTTTAGGGTGCGAAATTTTAACATGCTAGTTTAAATATTACGCTACAACCACGTATATGATACGAGCGTGGGATTTTGTATACGATACAAAATCCGGGCACATGTTTATATGTATGTGATACGTGGGGAAATAAACATGTGGCATGACTCGTTTAATTTTAAAAGGAGTTTTAGAATTAAACAATAAAATCGGAACCTTTTATTAAACAAAATCAAACCCTTTTAGAGAATCTTAAGTTTTAATGCCATCGCTAAAATGCCCTGTCAAAATCTTGTTCATCGTGGAGCTGTGATCGCCCTCAGCGACACGTATCTGCCTTGACCTTGAGGAGACACGGGTGAATGGGAGCTTCAACACGACGCCTATTGAAATCCTGGTTCTTTAAATGCGGTGATCGCCCTCAGCGACACGTATTTAGTTGGGCCTTGATGATATGGGATTGGGCCTATGCCTCGTTGTTTTGAACCTAGCCATTCACAAGTTTTACCGTATGACTTAATGGGGTTATCAAAACAGTTTTGGACCTCAAGGTGTTAGATGGGATAAACATGCCATAATAAGTATCATACGTTGATACAGTCCCATAAGGATCTAAGAGTCACATAAGATGTGATTGGTAAGGAGTTACCTACCTAAATAACCAAAGGATGCATGATCGCCCTCAACGACGGTAAACTTTGGCGAAATATGGGTCTTAGCCACTAATAATAAATTTTATTGGGTTTTATAAAATGGTGGATATATTTTAAATTCTGCTAATTAAACTTTCATATTTTAAATTGTAGAATCAAATGGCAATTAATAGTTCAACATTTTCACTGCGACCTATCCTTGAGAGGAGACTTTATGTTCTGGATAAACCTATTCCTAAAGAGCCTACCAAGGGCGCTCCAGGAGTTGAATGGAGGGCTTACGAGAAGCACTTTGATGACTCGCTTGAGGTCTCTTGCCTAATGGTGGACACAATGATTCCCGAGTTGCATGAGGGCTTGGATACATTGATGTCATATGAGATAATAACACGTCTCAAGGAAATGTTCCGGTACCAGATCAGGCAAGATAGATATGAGACCACTAAGGCTCTCATGTCTTGCACAATGGCTGAAGGTGCATCTGTTGGTTACCATGTCATGAAGATGAGAGGGTACATAGATCACCTTGATAGGCTGGGATTTCCTGTTCCTCCAGAGTTTGCAACGGATGTGATCCTAAGCTCACTGCCCAAAAGTTATGACCCGTTTGTCATAAGCTTTTGTAAGAGAGGAACGGATAAATCAGTTTCTGAGCTGCATGGAATACTCAAGTCCGTTGAGGCATCCATGAGTCAGAAGAAGGAAAGGAAAACAAAGGGCGAAAGAAAGAGGAAGGGAACCGACCTGGAAGGTGAGACCAAGCCAGTGGACGACCCTCGCCAAGAACCTGCGAAGAAGGCAAAGCCCTCAGAGGATGTATTTTGCTCTTTCTGTCAAGTGTCAGGATACGTGATGAGAAAATGCAAATACTATTGGGAAGATCAAAAGAAGAAGAAGTGCGTTGAGCCCTCTACATCAGGTATCTTTGTTATAAAAGTTCTTTTTCTACTTAAACCACTCGAGTATTGGATACAGCATGTGGTTCTCACATTTGATGTGCAGGGTCTTTGCAGACAGTAGAAAAACTGAACGAAAGCGAGATGGTCCTACAAGTGGACAATGGAGCAAAGGTTGTTGCTGTTGCTGCTATGGGAACATGCGAGCTTGGTTTGCCCCTTTCGGGCTATGTTTATTGTTATGTACATTCTTCAAAGTTCAAACATTGTTTCTCCTCCTTATAGAGATAAGGAAGATTTTATATGTGTAAACATTAAAGAATGGTGTTCTATTTTATAAAGATAATATTTATTTGCTTATATGATTTGCAAAGATAATCATTATGTCTTGAAACTAGACCGATAACAATATTTATAACATTGATATGAGAAGGGATCAAGATTGTCGAATCTAATCCCACATACTTTTGGCAATTGTCGTTTAGGCCATACAAACGAGAAACGCCTCGAGAAGTTTCATAGAGATGAACTTCTAGAGCTCAATTGATTTCGAATCATATGATGCTCGCAAATCTTGTTTAAATGGAAAGATGACAGAGGCGTCCTTCTACTGACCACAGCAAAAGGATGTCCGACTTAGTGGGGATCATACATAGGTGATGTATGTGGACCCATGAGTACCCAAGCTGAAGGTAATAACTCTTACTAACTGCTTCAAAAGGTTAGAACTACGGCTACCTATTGAAGCATAAGTCAGGACTTGTTTGAAATAGAGATTTCAAGGTGAAGTAGAAAAACTAACTTGACAAGAAAATCAAAGTCTTTCGATTCGATCGAGAGGACGAGTATTTGAGTCAAGAATTGTTGATCATCTTAGAAGCTGTGAGATAGTCTCAAAACTTGCTCCTTTTGAAACCCCATAGTGGACGGTGTTTCCGAGAAGAAGTATCAAACCCTATTACATATGGTTCGATCTATGATGAGTCAAACTGATCTTCCGCCATCCTCTAAAGAGGACATGCTCTAGAAGCTGTTGACTTCACACTTAACCGTTTCGTCTAAAGGTTGAGAACACACCATATGAGATATGGAATGGGAAGAGTCCCATAGTGTCTTGTCTCAAAATTGGGGACATTGGGTTTATGTTAAGCAATAGGCTAACGATAGACTGTCTCCCAAAACTCTCAAGTGCATATTTGTGGGATACCCCTGTTGGGAAATCATAGGGTCGGCGCAGCGGAAAAAACACGGTAAATTAAAATTTTTGGCTTCCCTATGATTCGTTCCAAGATCCACTATCAACATTTATATCAGTTAAAGAAAGAAATTTACCAAAATTCAATCGGTGCGTATAGACTCGCAAGTTGAGAAGTCCACTCCAAGTGTTCTTCCTCTGCCAGTGATCCACACGAGCAGTTTGGCAGATGCCCAGGTGCTAGCCTCCTTCACTTCTTCCCAAGTGAAAACGGGAACGGTTATCTATGAATCTTGAAGAACCAAGAACAGTTCTTGATTCCAAGATAGGTGGCGTAAGAAACACACAAGAAGCTAGGTGTTTTAGGGTTTAGGTCAATATTCTCTCTCTAAAAGAAGAACACGACTTTATCTCTCTAAAACTCAAGTTTGGCGATTTTCTTCTCTCTCTAGGAAGAACTAGGCGAAATTTTGTCTCACAAAATTATCTACCTCTTCCTCTATATGTGTGCTTATATAGCTTCTCATTCCTAGAGTTTAGGTTTCACTAAACCATTTAGTAAATTCCTCAAATCTTGGATAAGGATTCCCAATATCTTTGATTTATAATATTACACTAATATTATAATACAAAAACCTAATGGGTAAATCGAAATCTTGGCCTACAAGATCAAATCTTGAAACCAAATCTTGATTCCTCAAATCCTATTGGTTGGAATGAGTCATGAGGATTTCAATTTATAATTAAAATATTACCTTAATAATTTAATTAGGAAATTCGATTTGGCTCATATCTTTAAATTCAAAACACAAGATCAAATCTTGCTCCCCAAGAAATAAAGATATGCGTCATCCTCCTCATCTTCAAGAGGAATTCCATAACAACCCAAACTCTTTAGGTAATTATATCCTACTAGTTATCTTTTAAGATTATTGAATTAAAATATTACTTTAATATCTTTAATTCAAATCCAGAATCTTTTCAAAAAGATAATCCTTGAATTCAAATTCATTATTGAATTAAAATATTACCCTAATATCTTTAATTCAAACTTGAATCTTGAAATCAAAATCATATCTTGAATTCAAATTCAAATCTTGTTATCTTTATTTAATTAACAAAACATTTTCATTAATTAAATTAAGACCAAAAGAAGCGCCACCCCCATTATTTTGTTATCCCAAATATTAGTGAATTTATTAAATCAATAATCCCCTAACTTTTAGGAAATCTATTTAATTTATTATTCCCTAATATTTTAAACAAGAATTTAATTGTAAACAATTTACAATTAATATATATATATATATATTTAAATTTGTCCAACAAATTTAAATGTCACATTCATCGATATTTATTTAAGATAAGATTTAATGTCCTAAGACATTTAGCTATGTCTTAAATTGTGTCACCAAAGTGACTGAAGAATTAACCCTAATTCGTGTCCCAAAACAGCATCTTGATCCTGCTCATGTGTGACCCAGCAGGCCTCACGTGAAGTTGGCAGCAAGTCATCTTTATGACTCACAAGTCGAGAGCGGACTCTAGCAAGCCATCACGACTACCCAAAACACGCGAGTTATCGCTTTAACGTTAACAACTTAACCTAAGTACCACCTTGTCATAATCCCTATTGTCACATGATATTTTGGTCCTGAATTAGGCACGGGATTGTCATCCATAATCCAAACCACAACTTTCTCGATTCCCTGAGTTAGTCCCATTTCCTTGTGTGGCCACACATTCCTTGGACAGACTCATCGAGGGGCCCAGTTAAATATCTCTCATCTTAATGAGGGACAAAATCCCATCTTGGTCAACCACATTCCTCAGCACGGCAATCAACCAAACCCGTACCTACCCCTTATGGCTACCCTGTTACGGGCAACGTTAGACTAGGCCAAAGTCTGACAACTACAACGAAGGAATAGTCAAGACCTCGGGTCTAAGGCTATCGTGACAGGTGTACAGGAGAGGCTAACTTATGACTAAAACCCATGCAGGACTCTCCGGGTCGGTCCAGCAACTTGTAACCCTTTACTTATTGCACCATGACTCTCGTAAAGCATCTAGTGCATGTATATCTATACACCGAGGTCATGTTGGTCTTAGTTCATTTCAAGTTCCTACTTGAATTAGCGACCAGGGATAGTTTAGACTAATTATCTCATAATTAATCAGGGATTGTTATCATAGTAAACATGCTAATAATATGATAATGACTCAATTTATCATCCATAAATTAGTCAACCAGTATGTTCACACATACAAAATGATTGGCCCAAGGGCACAATCTCCAACAGACTCCCACTTGCACTAGGTACAATCATTAATCAAACTGTTCCTACACTAGGAACATCCATTAATGTGTCCAATCTCCATTGACATTACATGGCGTTCATGTAATACCCGTGCTTGGGATTTCGTAAGAGGATCGGCAAAATTATCCTCGTCTGGTACCTTACATA
Organism: Chamaecrista fasciculata; assembly: GCA_003254925.1. Lineage (NCBI taxonomy): Eukaryota > Viridiplantae > Streptophyta > Magnoliopsida > Fabales > Fabaceae > Chamaecrista > Chamaecrista fasciculata. The sequence goes on from QANZ01038406.1 coordinate 98,836, forward strand.
TCTTGGCATCACCATCCCAAGGTGATAACATTTGAGAGTATATATATATATTTCACTGTCGGAACATCAGTGGGGACCCAGTCCCATTTGGTGTCTTTCCTATCTCCACAGGGTGACCACCAAAATTACCTCAGACACAAGTTTTGCGGTTCGCGTCTCCACGCGACCAACCTTATGTTGTAGAATCAGTAATCGTGCTCTACTTGGAACCTTTCCAACTCACGATGATACCGTTCAGGAGAAATACGTATTCAAAGTGCGATTTAAAACATCTTGGTTGGTTTGGAAAACGGGCTCCTGTGTAACCAATTACACATTAGTTCCACCATAAACCAAGAATTCATCCTTAGTTCTTCTTAAGTACTAAAGGATGTTTTTGACAGCGGTCCAATGATCCTCACCAGGGTCTTGTTGGCACCGGCTCGTCATGCTTAGGGAAAACCATGATTCATCACTATGAATCACTTCTTGGAATCTCGCATACTGAACCCTTTCAGTATCTTATCCAAGTATGTACATTGACTTAAATTAAGAAGCCTTCGAGATCTATCTCTATAGATCTTGATGCCTAGGATATAGGCAGCTTCTCCTAAGTCTTTCATTGAGAATGATTTTCCCAAGCAAGATTCACAATCTCCAAGGTTGGAATATCATTTCCAATGAGTAATATGTCATCGAAATATAGTACCAAGAACACAATCGTGCTCCCACTAACCTTCTTGTAAACACAAGGCTTGTCAGAGTTTTGTAAGAAGCCAAACTCTTTGACTACCTTATCAAAACAATGATAATAACTTCTTGATAGGTGGTAGGCTCACCACGCTCCATGAGCAACACATCCTTGTTCTCAGTCACCAAAGATCCATATCCTTGAAGTCGAGAACGTGTTCTATCAGACCTTCGTGGTCCTTGTGTTACTAGAGGAGTTTCCACAACGCCTTGTGGCTCTTCTCTAGTTTCCGTCTGCGCGTCTGAAGTGTCTCGTGGATCTTGAACCTTTTCAAGATCTATCTTACTCCCACTGTTTCTTTTGGAAACAAGATCCTTTCTAAAAGGAATCCACTCCTGACTACAAACACTTTGTTGTCAGATGGATAGTAGACTTAATACCCCCTCGTTTCCTTGGGGTATCCCACAAATAAACACTTGAGGGTTTTTGGGAGATAGTTTATCGTTATGCTCTTGCTTAACATAAACTTCACATCCCCAAATCTTGAGGTAAGACTAAATGGGCCTCTTCCCATTCCATATCTCATATGGTGTCTTCTCAACTGCCTTAGACGGAACACGGTTAAGTGTGAAACCAGCAGTTTCTAAAGCATGCCGCTAAAAGGATGGCGCAAGATCAGTTTGACTCATCATAGATCGAACCATATCTCATAAAGTTCGATTCCTCCTTTCAGAAACACCATTCCTCTGTGGAGTTCTAGGAGGAGTAAGTTGTGGGACAATCCCACATCTCCTAAGATGATCGATAAATTCTTGACTCAAATACTTGCCTCCTCAATCGGATCAAAGGACTTTGATTTTCTTGTCAAGTTGGTTCTCTACTTCATTTTGAAATCTTTTGAACATTTCAAAAGACTCTGACTTGGATTTCATTAGGTAGACACAGTTAAACCTACTGAAATCGTCAGTGAACGTAACTAAGTACGAGTAACCACCTCTAGCTTAAGTACTCATGGGTCCACATACATCACTATGCGTGATCCCCAATAAGTCATACGCCCTCTCACTGTGGCCAGTGAAGGGTGCCTTTGTCATTTTACCAAGTAGACAAGATTCGCAAGCATCATATGATTCAAAATCAAATAATCTTAGAAATCCATCTTAATGGAGCTTCTCTAGGCGTTTCTAGTTTATATGGCCCAAACAACAATGCCAAAGGTCTGTAGGATTAGATTCGCTAATCTTAATCCTTTTCCGTATCAATGTTGTAAATATTGTTATCGCGTTGACGTTCCAATTTTAAGATGCAATGATTATCAAATAAACATTATCTTTATAAATTGAACTCCTTCCATTACAATTAACATATGTAAAACTTCCTTATCCAATAAGTAAGAGAAACATTGTTTGAACTTAAAGAAAGTACATAATAACAATGAATAAGCCCAGAGGGCAAAACAAGCTCGCATGTCCCTACAACAATAGCAGCAACCCTTGCTTCATCGCCTTTACGCAGGTCCATCTCGCTTCTGTCTAGCTTTCTACTGTCTCTAAGACCCTGCACATCAAATGTGAGAACCACATGCTGTATCTAATACCCAAGTGGTTAAGTAGAAAAAAGACTCTTATAACAAAGATACCTAAAGTGGAGGCCTCATCGCCTTTCTTCTGTTTCATTAGATCTTCCATATACAATTTGCAATTCCTCTTCCTATGTCCTGGCTTTTGACAGAAAAAGCAAATTGCATCCTTTGCGGGCTTTGCCTTCTTGGCAGGTTGTGGATTGGGCTTGGCCACTGGGTTGGTCTCACCATCCATGACGTCAACCTTCCTCTTTCCTTTGTCCTTCCCTTTCCTAGGTCTTTCTGAGCTATCAGGACTGTTGCAGGCGCCCTTTTCATGGATGCTTCAACAGCCTTAAGCATCATATGCAGCTCAGAAACTGATTTCTCCATTCCACTCATCTTAAACTTCATGACAAACTGGTCATAAGCTTTAGGCAGCGAGCTCAGGATCAAATCCATCGCAAGCTCTGGAGTAATGGGAAATCCCAGCCTACCAAGGTGATCTATGTACCCCTTTATCTCCAAGATATGGGTACTTACGGATTCACCTTCAGCCATCTTGCAAGAGTGTAGAGCCTTAGTGGTCTCATACCTCTCTCGCCTAACCTGTTGTTGGAACATTTCCCTGAGACGTGTTATCATCTCAAAAGACATCAACATTTCCAAGTCCTTTTGTAACTCGAGAACCATTGTGTCTAGCATCAGGCAAGAGACCTCCAAAGAGTCATCGAAATGCTTCTCATAAGCATTCTTCTGAGCTCTTGAAGCGTCTTCGGCAGGCTCCTTAGGGATGGGTTTATCCAGGACATAAAGCTTCCTTTGTTGGGTGAGAACAATTCTCAACTTGAAAAAACAAACAAGGAAGTTCGTCCTATTTAATTTATCCTTCTCAAGGATAGATCGCAGTGAAACCGTTGAACTAACATTTGCCATTTGATTCTACAATTTTAGATATGAAAGTTTATTTAGCAAAATATAAATCCACCATTTTATAAAACCCAGTAAATTTATTATTAGTGGCTAAGACCCATATTTCACCAAAGTTTACCGTCGCGGAGACGATCATGCACCCTTAGGTTATTTAGGTAGGTAACTCTTTACCAATCACATCTCATGTGACTCTTAGATCTTTATGGGACTGTATCATCATATGATACTTATTATGACATGTTTATCCCATCTAATGCCTTGAGGTCCAAAACCGTTTTGATAACCCCATTAAGTCACACAATAAGACTTGTGAATGGCCAAATTCAAAACAACGAGGCAAAAGCCCAACCAAAATTGATCAAGGCCCATTGAACACGTGCCGCGGAGGCGATCACTGCTTTCAACAAACCAAGACTTCAATGAGGCATTGCGTTGAAAATCCATTCACCCGTGTCTCCTCAAGATAAAAGTGGGTACGTGCAGCGGAGGCTATCACCGCCCCACGATGATCAAGAAAATAACAGGGCTGTTTTATTGATGGCATTAAAACTTAAGATTTTTTTTTAAAAGGGTTTAATTTTAAAGTTCCGTTTTAAAATTCAATTTTAAATCTCATGTAAAAAGAACGAGTTGTGCCATGTGTCTTCGCCCCATGTATCACATACATTTAAGACACATGTACGAATTCTGTATCTCATACAAAATACTACGCATGTATCATATACGTTTAAAATTTAAAATTCGCATGTTAAATTTTCGCCACCCTAAAACATACATCTAGCGCCATTTGCATCTCATACAAAATAACTAAATGCATAAAATAAACCGTGCTTGGATATGGCCCATCTACCCTAAATCCCCTCAAGCCAAAGAGGGAATTTTCCAAAAAGAAAAATAAAATTACATTGGGAAAAACCTCTTTTACATTGAGGTGTAAAATTAAAAATAAAATTACATCAAGAATTTATGGAGACGACACGCAGGCCGTATTTACCAAAAATAAGCCTAGAGCCATATCCAGTCACCATACCCAATCATACATAAACAATTCACATATATTAAATATATAGACACACGGCATATCACAACACATAAGAAAAACGATTTTTTAAATTGTTTTCAATTTAGGGCTTGTGNATATATTATAATTAAAACAATTTTAATTAATATATATAATTAGGGTTTTCGACCAAGACATATAAATATTATAATTAAAACACTTTTTAACTAAAATATATATGTATGGTTCGATCAAGACTCATAATTTTAAGAACTTTTCAAATCATTCCAATTGATTTCATATGTATCTCATACATATAGTTTTGCACCAATTCTTTAGATATTGTTCCAAAACATATGTGGTGGCAATTTTCGCAAAACTTAGCATACGATTGAAAAGCTGTAAACTTCTAATCATACATCACATGTATAATCACACAAACTAATATAAATATGAGTAGCGTGGCTCTGATACCACTGTTGGGAAATCATAGGGTCGGCGCAGCGGAAAAAACACAGTAAATTAAAATTTTTGGCTTCCCTATGATTCCTTCCAGGATCCACTATCAACATTTATATCAGTTAAAGAAAGAAATTTACCAAAATTCAATCGGTGCGTATAGACTCGCGAGTTGAGAAGTCCACTCCAAGTGTTCTTCCTCTGCCGGTGATCCACACGAGCAGTTTGGCAGATGGCCAGGTGCTAGCCTCCTTCACTTCTTCCCAAGTGAAAACGGGAACGGTTATCTATGAATCTTGAAGAACCAAGAACAGTTCTTGATTCCAAGATAGGTGGCGCAAGAAACACACAAGAAGCTAGGTGTTTTAGGGTTTAGGTCAATATTCTCTCTCTAAAAGAAGAACACGACTTTCTCTCTCTAAAACTCAAGTTTGCGATTTTCTTCTCTCTCTAGGAAGAACTTGGCGAAATTTTGTCTCACAAAATTATCTACCTCTTCCTCTATATGTGTGCTTATATAGCTTCTCATTCCTAGAGTTTGGGTTTCACTAAACCATTTAGTAAATTCCTCAAATCTTGGATAAGGATTCCCAATATCTTTGATTTATAATATTACACTAATATTATAATTCAAAAACCTAATGGGTAAATCGAAATCTTGGCCTACAAGATCAAATCTTGAAACCAAATCTTGATTCCTCAAATCCTATTGGTTGGAATGAGTCATGAGGATTTAAATTTCTAATTAAAATATTACCTTAATAATTTAATTAGGAAATTCGATTGGCTCATATCTTTAAATTCAAAACACAAGATCAAATCTTGCTCCCCAAGAAATAAAGATATGCGTCATCCTCCTCAAATTCAAATCTTGTTATCTTTATTTAATTAACAAAACATTTTCATTAATTAAATTAAGACCAAAAGAGGCGCCACCCCCATTATTTTGTTATCCCAAATATTAGTGAATTTAATAAATCAATAATCCCCTAACTTTTAGGAAATCTATTTAATTTATTATTCCCTAATATTTTAAACAAGAATTTAATTGTAAACCATTTACAATTAATATATATATATATATTTAAATTTGTCCAACAAATTTAAATGTGACATTCATAGATATTTTTTTAAGACAAGATTTAATGTCCTAAGACATTTAGCTATGTCTTAAATTGTGTCACCAAAGTGACTCACGAATTAACCATAATTCATGTCCCAAAACAACATCTTGATCCTACTCATGTGTGACCCAGTAGGCCTCACGTGAAGTTGGCAGCAAGTCATCTTTATCACTCACAAGTCGAGAGCGGACTCTAGCAAGCCATCACGACTACCCAAAACACGCGAGTTATCGCTTTAACGTTAACGACTTAACCTAAGTACCAACTTGTCATAATCCCTATTGTCACACGATATTTTGGTCCTGGATTAGGCACGGGATTGTCATCCATAATTCAAACCACAACTTTCTCGATTCCCTGAGTTAGTCCCATTACCTTGTGTGGCCACACATTCCTTGGACAGACTCATCGAGGGGCCCAGTTAAATATCTCTCATCTTAATGACGGACAAAATCCCATCTTGGTCAACCACATTCCTCAGCACGGCAATCAACCAAACCCGTACCTAGCCCTTATGGCTACCCTGTTACGGGCAACGTTAGACTAGGCCAAAGTCTGACAACTATAACGCCGGAATAGTCAAGACCTCAGGTCTAAGGCTATCGTGACAAGTGTACATGAGAGGCTAGCTATGACTAAAACCCATGCAGGACTCTCCGGGTCGGTCCAGCAACTTGTAACCCTTTACTTATTGCACCATGACTCTCATAAAGCATCTAGTGCATGTATATCTATACACCGAGGTCATGCTGGTCTTAGTTCATTTCAAGTTCCCACTTGAATGAGCGACCAGGGACAGTTTAGACTAATTATCTCATAATTAATCAGGGATTGTTATCATAGTAAACATGCTAATAATATGATAACGACTCAATTTATCATCCATAAATTAGTCAACCAATATGTTCACAAATACAAAATGATTGGCCCTAGGGCACAATCTCCAACAACCCCAAGGAAACAAAGGGGGTATCAAGTCTACTACCCATCTGACAACAAAATGTTTGTAGTCGGAGGTGTATACCTTTTAGAAAGGGATTCTTTGTTTCCAAAAGAAATAGTGGGAGTAAGATGAATCTTGAAGGAGTTCAAGATCCACAAGACGCCTTAGAGGCGCAAACGGAAACTAGAGAAGAACCACAAGGTGTTGTGGAGGCTCCTCTAAAACACAAGGACAACAAAGTTCTGATATAACACGTTCTCAATTTCAAAGATGTGGATCTTTGGTCATTGAGAGCAGGGATGTGTTGCTCTAGGAGCGTGGTGAGCCCGCCACCTATCGAGAAGCTTTTGTCATTGTTTTGATGAAGGCGCCAAAGGAGTTTGGCTTCTTACAAAACCTTGATAGGTCCTGTGTTTACAAGAAGGTTAGTGGGAGCGCGATTGCACTCTTGGTGCTATATGTCGCTGACATATGGCTAATTGGAAATGACATTACTATCTTGAAGATTTTGAATCTTAGATAGGTAAATCATTCTCAATGAAGGATGTAAAAGAAGCTGCCTATAATCTAGGCAGAGAGATCTATGGAGATAGTTCTCGGAGGCTTCTTAAATTGAGTCAAAAGTACGTTCTTGAATAAGATTCTGAAGGGGTTCAGTATGCGAGATTTCAAGAAGGGATTCATAACGATGAATCAAGGATTGGTCCTTAGCTAGAGTCAGTGTCTCGAGACACTTGATGAGCAAGGACGCGTGAGTGGCATCCTTTACGCTTCGGCAATAGGATCATTCATGTTGTACTTGACCCGATATCTCATTTGCCCTCAGTATGACGAGTTGAGACCCTGTTGAGGATCACTGGACAACTGTCATAAAGATCCTTAAGTACTTGAGAAGCACTAAGGACAAATTCTTGGTTTATGGTGGAATTAATGTGTAAGTTACACAGGTGCCCATTTTCAAGCCAACCAAGATTGATTTAAATCGCAGTACTGAAATATGTATTCCCTGAACAGAGGTATCGTGAGTTGGAATGGTTCCAAGCAGAGCACGATTACTGATTCTACAAGAATGGGTTAGTCGCGTGGAGACGCAGACTGTAAAACTAGTGTCTGAAGTAGGCTTGGTGATCACCCTGTAGAGACAGGAAGACACCAAAACGGGAAGGGGTTCCCCACTGATGATCTGACAGTGATATACTCAAACATGATCACCTAGGGACGGTGATATCAAGATATGAAAAGTAGCAGTCGAGGATATTTTGCCAATCCTCTAAAAGAAACCCCAGCACAGGTCTTACATGAGCATCATGTAATGTCAAATGGGGATTACACACATTAATGGATATTCCTAGTGTAGGAACAGTTTGATTAATGATTGTACCTAGTGCAAGTGGGAGTTTGATGGAGATTGTGCCCTAGGGCCAAAAATTTTATAAATATGTTTTGAACATATTGATTAATTTATGGAGATAAATTAATGGTTATCATATTATTAGCATGTTTACTATGGTAACAGTCCGTGATTAATTATGAGATAATTAATCTAAATTGTCCCTGGTCGCTCATTCAAGTGGGAACTTGAAATGAACTAAGACCAGCCTGACCTCGGTGCATAGAGATGCATGCACTAGATGCTGGGATGAGAGTCATGGTGCAATTATGTAAGGAGTTACAAGTTGCTGGACCGACCCGGAGAGTTCTGCATGGGTTTTAGTCATTAGCTAGGCTCTCTTGTACACCTGTCATGATGCCCTTAGACCTGAGGTCTTGATTATTCCGGCGTTGTAGTTGTCAAACTTTGGCATAGTCTAACGTTACCCGTAGCAGGGTAGCCATAAGGCTTAGGTACGGGTTTGGTTGATTGCCGTGCTGAGGAATGTGGTTGACCAAGATGAAATTTTGTCGCTCATGCAGATGGGAGATATTTAACTGGGCCCCTCGATGAGTCTGTCCAAGGAATGTGTGGCCACACTAGTAAATGGGACTTACTCAGGGAATCGAGAAAGTTGAGGTTTGGATTATGGATGACTTTCCCGTGCCTAATCCATGACGAAAATATCTAGGACAAAAAGGGATCAAGACAAGGTGGTACTAAGATTAAGTCGTTTCGGGGATAAACGATAACTCACGTATTTTGGGTAGTTGTGATGGCTTGCTAGAGTCCTCTCTCGACTTGTCAGTCATGGGGATGACTTGCTGCCAACTTCACGTGGGGCCTGCTGGGTCACACACGAGCAGGATCCAGATGCCAAGCTGGGACACAAATTAGAGTTAATTCGTGGGTCACATTGGTGACACCGTTTAAGATATAATTGATTGTATTGGGACATGAAGTCTTGTCTTAAATAAATATCTACAATATATGGTATTTGAATTTGTGGGACAAATTTAAATATATATATATGTTAATTGTTAAATAGATAATGGGATTAGTCTATTTACAATTATATTCCTATTTATTATATTAGGGAATTATAAATTGGATAAGGTTCCTAAGAGTTAGGAAATTATTGATTTATTAAATTCACTAATATTAGGAAAATAGGGAGGAGGTTGGCGCCTCATTTATAAAGTATTTTAATTAATAAAATTGTTTTGTTAATTAAAATCATGGCTTGAATTTGAATTCATAGATTTGATCTAGATTTCAAATGATTGAATTAAAAATATTAAGGTAATATTTTAATTCAATAATTATAGGGAAATTCGAATTCTAGCTTGAATTGAATTAAAGATATTAGTGTAATATTTTAATTAAATAATGAATTTGAATTCAAGATTCAAAAAGATTGAGTTAAAGATATTAGGGTAATACTTTAATTCAATATTGTTGGAAAAAAACAAGTTAGTTATAACTTCCTAAAGGTTGGGATTGTTATTTTGAATTTATTAAATTCCAACAAAATTGGAAAGGGGATGGCGCATGGGAGATGATATCTTGGGAAGATTTGATCTTCCAATTTGATTCTCCAAGATTGCATTTTGAATTCAAATTAAAATATTAAGGTAATATTTTAATTAGGAATTCAAGTCATAAAATTATGATCTAGAGATCTCATAATTTTATGAATTGATAATCCTATAATTTAGGGATTCCCTAATTATAATTATCAAAGTCCCCAAACCCTATAAATACATAAGCCAAGTCGAAATTCCAAGAGGAGAGGCCATGCACAAGGAAAATCGACTTTAGCCTAGCTTTTCACAAGGGAGAAATTCAATTTTCGCTCTTGGTGAGGAGAGAGAAAAACGCAACCTAGTTTTTCTAGAGAGAGAAAGTGGCGCACAACTCTAAAGGAGTTTAGGGTTTGTGTGACCAGGTTGTGTGGGATCAAGAATTGGATTCTTGATCATAGGCGCCATATTGTTCTTGAAGAATTCAAGAAGAGTTCTTGAATTAAAGAACACCGTAGATAAAGGTCCTCGATTCACTTGGAGAAGTGAAGGAGGCTAGCACCTAGGCATCTCCAAAACTGTTCGTGTGGATCACCGGTGGAGGAAGGACGCATCACGTGGACTTCTAGGAGACGCCCCGTACAACCAAACCGATTGAAACTCGTGAGGTATACCACTATCTAAAAGTTTTAAATTCAGCTAGCGGATCCGTTCGGGAATTCTAGGCCTTGCGCGATTTAAATTTTAAAGTTTTAATTTTATATTTCCTGCTTCCGCTGCGTTTAGGCGCCCAGAATTCCCAAGACCTCCCTCGTGGCTGATCTGACCCAAAATGAACATATATTTTTGGTCATATCTTATTATTATTAATATATTTTTATAGCTAATGAGCCATGATATGACTAGAGATTGATATCATAGGTGGTGCATTGAGTTTAGCATAAAGACCACAAATTAACAACTATTTAATGAATTTATTATTATCAAAGTATTTTATAAGGTTTTTGCATAGTTGTTTGTTAAGTGTTTCAGCTGAAAACCATAAATATAACAGAGGAATCATCTAGAAGATAACAAAAGGCGCAAAATCCCCTTGTGCCGTTGCATTAGCCACCGGCACAAGTAAGGATTTCCCGCGGCGCACGTATCTAAAAAGAGTATGACGTCGCCACGTAAGCTTCAACGCAATTTTAGGTTGAGTCGTCTCTTGAGGAACTATCAAGAGTCGCTAATTCACAGTTCTAGAGCAGATCACTAAGATCGCTTAAAAACACGAGATAACTATCAAGAGTCTTCATCTGGGATCTAATCAAGGTTTTGGTTATTTCTCCATGATGAGAGGCTAAGCATCTTTGATTCCCAACGGAGTATCATGAAGGAGGCCAGAGGTCAATGTTCTTTATAGTCCAAGAAGTGTTGTTTATTTAGATTATGTTTGTGTTTGGAAATTATAGAGGAGCGCAGCGGAAAAACACGTGTAAAATTAAAATTTTTGCCAACTCTATAATTTCCTTCCAGGATCCACTTTCTGAATTTATGCTAGTAAAGAAAGAATGTATACCTAAAATCAATCGGTGGGTTTGAAATCTGCGATTCCGAAAAGTCCACTCCAACGTGTCCTTCCTCTGCCGGTGATCCACACGAACAGTTTTGTAGACACCGAGGTGCTAGCCTCTGTAACATCCTTATCTAATAAGGGATGAAACTTATATTTAAACAAGAAATAACAATACATGGCCCAAATTAAAACTAAAATCAAAAAAATACACGAGGCTCAGCCTCTACAAAAGCCGCGCAGGGTCCAGCTCAGAATACAAATAAAATAAAATCTATATAACTGCACTTCTACACCCGACTCCCAGCACGACCTCAACGATCCTGAACCTGCATTAACACAACTGAAATGTTGTAGGGTGAGAATCTGGGGAGATTCTCAGCAGGGTTGTAACTCTCTACTTGAACCACAGTCCCCCACTCAACAACAAACTTCAACACAAGTTCACAACATGCATTTCTAACAAACAAGCACAGTTTATAAACTTACATGTCTACTAACCACTAAACATCAGCCAAATCTTCATTGAAATAATAACCAACCAAATCAACAAGTATTACAATATTTGTAAAACAGGAAGCTGGCGGTGACAGTCAAGTCAGCCGATACCTCAAAGTAGGTATTCCAGCACACTAGTAGAATATGTCAAAGAATAATAACAGAGTAACCAATTTCGCAATACACAATATCTACACTTAATATCAATCATACATCATGTATATATACCATTCATACAACAAGGCTGGTGGTGACAATCGAGTCTACCGATACACCGATCCGGGTAAACCAGCACAAGTGTCATGATCGTAAAATCAGTGGTCATATAGACCAAGGCCTCCCAGAGCGTCCTCCGGCGTGCACAATCCAACGGCCTGTCACCTAAGGAATCCACCTTAGGCCATCCAATGGAATCCACCAAAGGACATTACCCAAATACTCATCCCGAATAATGGGGAGGATCTCATTCCTCAATGCATCATGACACGATATACACACAATCTCATTCAATAACCAATATTCAGTCTCAGCACAGTATCATTCAATTATGCATCATTCAATCATCACAAACATATTCTCTTATTATATTGACATCATACAATCTCATATTCTATTTCTTATTTAACATGATATCCAAGTAGTATAATCAAATACATACTTGGACACAATATTAACACATCACACACATTTATCTAACTCTTCTTCATTTAAATAACTATTTCAATATTCAACTTATCATTATCTTCCAAACATAACAATACCTCTATCATTCTATTACATCTTCCATATTCATTGTTCAAAACCAAACACACTCATTATTCAAGTCATATACATACATTCATATTTATCTCATCCAATTATTCCAATTCATTTCATATCAATACATTTCACATCCTCTTCCAAACAACACATTTATATACAAATTCACTTATTATTCTTTCAATTTAAACATCATATCGTTCATTCATAATTCCATCTCATACACACCAAAACATATATACTTATTCAATTACAACAAATCATTCCATATTATCTTTCAATTCTTATAAAACTTATCAAATCAGTCCATACTCTTCTTCCACTTAATTTCCAACTATCAAAACATCATTAACCTTATTATTCATTATTAACACTAATTTTATTAACAATAAACTCACTAAAAATCCATCAAAATCAGTCATCACATGTTCATCATACAAATACAAATTCACCAATTATCAAACTAAAGCAATCATCACATCTTCACATTCTATACATGTTTTACAAACTTTCATCACAACAATCAACTCATTAATCACATATTTAACAAGATATTCAACAAGGCATACAATTTCAGAAAACCCTAGGCAAACAAATGAGAGAAGTCACGCTTTGAAGTGAGGAGAAAGAGAAGAACCCTACCTAGGAACGATTTGGTCCCTCAAAATCCAGAAATTCTGCATATTTTCCAACTCCAGCGTCATTTTTCGATCTCGAATTACTCTCCATCCAAGCGTTGAAATTGCAAACTCGAACCAGGGTTAGCTTTGCCTCTTTCTCAGCTTCAATTCGAGGGGTAGAACGTTGAAAACGGATCGTTGGATGCGATGATATCGACTATTCTTCCTCATCTCCTCAAAACCCTCGCCACACTCTGTTTTCTCTCTCCCAAAATCTGTCTTTGCGTTTTCCTTCGCCTCTCTCTATCGATTCATGCTTCTTCCCCTTCTCTTATAATGGCAAAATTATAAGTTATGGGGAAAACTACATTTCTTCCCCCCCCCCAATCTTTCTATTTATATCACTTAACCCCTTAAATATTCATTTTCTTTCCAATTTCAACCCTTCAAGTTTCTGAATTACTTCTAAGCCTCTTCTCACACATTTATACACTTCTTAAAATTATGACAACTTTCTAAATCTTGCGATTTAGTCCCTTTCAACATACGGGTATTACATTTCTCCCCCACTTGAATAAAATTTCGTCCTCGAAATTTTGCACCAAGCTTCCGCTGCAAACTCTAACTCCAATTTCCTCCTTTCCTCCGAATCACCATGTCCGGAATGGACTTCTAACCCATAATCAATACTAGGGATAGTGTTCCCAATCCTTGGTAATACAATCACTTCTAATAAAAGAGACACTAATAGGATTGGCCGTTCCCATTAGCATAGCATTTAAAAGAAACAAAATCAATATCAAGGAAAGTTCCACAGTCCTTGACGAAAGCCTACAACGTTCCTTGAACAGACAATGACTCTAACCACACACTGCCATGGCTCAGTGGTGATGAGACACCCCTATTCAAGGTCATTCTACCTAAAACACGACTCTAAAACTCCATAACCTACAAGGCCTGATCAGAAACATTTGCTCTGATACCAAAATGTAACATCCTTATCTAATAAGGGATGAAACTTATATTTAAACAAGAAATAACAATACATGGCCCAAATTAAAACTAAAATAAAAAAAAAATACACGAGGCTCAGCCTCTACAAAAGCCGCGCAGGGTCCAGCTCAGAATACAAATAAAATAAAATCTATATAACTGCACTTCTACACCCGACTCCCAGCACGACCTCAACGATCCTGAACCTGCACTAACACAACTGAAATGTTGTAGGGTGAGAATCTGGGGAGATTCTCAGCAGGGTTGTAACTCTCTACTTGAACCACAGTCCCCCACTCAACAACAAACTTCAACACAAGTTCACAACATGCATTTCTAACAAACAAGCACAGTTTATAAACTTACATGTCTACTAACCACTAAACATCAGCCAATTAATTTTCACCACCTTACATCTTCATTGAAATAATAACCAACCAAATCAACAAGTATTACAATATTTGTAAAACAGGAAGCTGGCGGTGACAGTCAAGTCAGCCGATACCTCAAAGTAGGTATTCCAGCACAGTAGTAGAATATCTCAAAGAATAATAACAGAGTAACCAATTTCCCAATACACAATATCTACACTTAATATCAATCATACATCATGTATATATACCATTCATACAACAAGGCTGGTGGTGACAATCGAGTCTACCGATACACCGATCCGGGTAAACCAGCACAAGTGTCATGATCGTAAAATCAGTGGTCATATAGACCAAGGCCTCCCAGAGCGTCCTCCGGCGTGCACAATCCAACGGCCTGTCACCTAAGGAATCCACCTTAGGCCATCCAATGGAATCCACCAAAGGACATTACCCAAATACTCATCCCGAATAATGGGGAGGATCTCATTCCTCAATGCATCATGACACGATATACACACAATCTCATTCAATAACCAATATTCAGTCTCAGCACAGTATCATTCAATTATGCATCATTCAATCATCACAAACATATTCTCTTATTATATTAACATCATACAATCTCATATTCTATTTCTTATTTAACATGATATCCAAGTAGTATAATCAAATACATACTTGGACACAATATTAACACATCACACACATTTATCTAACTCTTCTTCATTTAAATAACTATTTCAATATTCAACTTATCATTATCTTCCAAACATAACAATACCTCTATCATTCTATTACATCTTCCATATTCATTGTTCAAAACCAAACACACTCATTATTCAAGTCATATACATACATTCATATTTATCTCATCCAATTATTCCAATTCATTTCATATCAATACATTTCACATACTCTTCCAAACAACACATTTATATACAAATTCACTTATCATTCTTTCAATTTAAACATCATATCTTTCATTCATAATTCCATCTCATACACACCAAAACATATATACTTATTCAATTACAACAAATCATTCCATATTATCTTTCAATTCTTATAAAACTTATCAAAACAGTCCATACTCTTCTTCCACTTAATTTCCAACTATCAAAACATCATTAACCTTATTATTCATTATTAACACTAATTTTATTAACAATAAACTCACTAAAAATCCATCAAAATCAATCATCACATGTTCATCATACAAATACAAATTCACCAATTATCAAACTAAAGCAATCATCACATCTTCACATTCTATACATGTTTTACAAACTTTCATCACAACAATCAACTCATTAATCATATATTCAACAAGATATTCAACAAGGCATACAATTTCAGAAAACCCTAGGCAAACAAATGAGAGAAGTCACGCTTTGAAGTGAGGAGAAAGAGAAGAACCCTACCTAGGAACGATTTAGTCCCTCAAACTCCAGAAATTCTGCATATTTTCCAACTCCAGCGTCATTTTTCGATCTCGAATTACTCTCCATCCAAGCGTTGAAATTGCAAACTCGAACCAGGGTTAGCTTTGCCTCTTTCTCAGCTTCAATTCGAGGGGTAGAACGTTGAAAACGGATCGTTGGATGTGAAGATATCGACTATTCTTCCTCATCTACTCAAAACCCTCGCCACACTCTGTTTTCTCTCTCCCAAAATCTGTCTTTGCGTTTTCCTTCGCCTCTCTCTGTCGATTCATGCTTCTTCCCCTTCTCTTATAATTGCAAAATTATAAGTTATGGGGAAAACTACATTTCTTCCCCCCCCCCCAATCTTTCTATTTATATCACTTAACCCCTTAAATATTCATTTTCTTTCCAATTTCAACCCTTCAAGTTTCTGAATCACTTCTAAGCCTCTTCTCACACATTTATACACTTCTTAAAATTATGACAACTTTCTAAATCTTGCGATTTAGTCCCTTTCAACATACGGGTATTACATTTCTCCCCCACTTGAATAAAATTTCGTCATCGAAATTTTGCACCAAGCTTCCGCTGCAAACTCTGACTCCAATTTCCTCCTTTCCTCCGAATCACCATGTCCGGAATGGACTTCTAACCCATAATCAATACTAGGGATAGTGTTCCCAATCCTTGGTAATACAATCACTTCTAATAAATGAGACACTAATAGGATTGGTCGTTCCCATTAGCATAGCATTTAAAAGAAACAAAATCAATACCAAGGAAAGTTCCACAGTCCCTGACGAAAGCCTACAACGTTCCTTGAACAGACAATGACTCTAACCACACACTGCCATGGCTCAGTGGTGATGAGACACCCCTATTCAAGGTCATTCTACTTAAAACACGACTCTAAAACTCCATAACCTACAAGGCCTGATCAGAAACATTTGCTCTGATACCAAAATGTAACATCCTTATCTAATAAGGGATGAAACTTATATTTAAACAAGAAATAACAATACATGGCCCAAATTAAAACTAAAATCAAAAAAATACACGAGGCTCAGCCTCTACAAAAGCCGCGCAGGGCCCAGCTCAGAATACAAATAAAATAAAATCTATATAACTGCACTTCTACACCCGACTCCGAGCACGACCTCAACGATCCTGAACCTGCACTAACACAACTGAAATGTTGTAGGGTGAGAATCTGGGGAGATTCTCAGCAGGGTTGTAACTCTCTACTTGAACCACAGTCCCCCACTCAACAACAAACTTCAACACAAGTTCACAACATGCATTTCTAACAAACAAGCACAGTTTATAAACTTACATGTCTACTAACCACTAAACATCAGCCAGTTAATTTTCACCACCTTACATCTTCATTGAAATAATAACCAACCAAATCAAAGAGTATTACAATATTTGTAAAACAGGAAGCTGGCGGTGACAGTCAAGTCAGCCGATACCTCAAAGTAGGTATTCCAGCACAGTAGTAGAATATCTCAAAGAATAATAACAGAGTAACGAATTTCCCAATACACAATATCTACACTTAATATCAATCATACATCATGTATATATACCATTCATACAACAAGGCTGGTGGTGACAATCGAGTCTACCGATACACCGATCCGGGTAAACCAGCACAAGTGTCATGATCGTAAAATCAGTGGTCATATAGACCAAGGCCTCCCAGAGCGTCCTCCGGCGTGCACAATCCAACGGCCTGTCACCTAAGGAATCCACCTTAGGCCATCCAATGGAATCCACCAAAGGACATTACCCAAATACTCATCCCGAATAATGGGGAGGATCTCATTCCTCAATGCATCATGACACGATATACACACAATCTCATTCAATAACCAATATTCAGTCTCAGCACAGTATCATTCAATTATGCATCATTCAATCATCACAAACATATTCTCTTATTATATTGACATCATACAATCTCATATTCTATTTCTTATTTAACATGATATCCAAGTAGTATAATCAAATACATACTTGGACACAATATTAACACATCACACACATTTATCTAACTTTTCTTCATTTAAATAACCCATATCAATATTCAACTTATCATTATCTTCCAAACATAACAATACCTCTATCATTCTAATACATCTTCTATATTCATTGTTCAAAACCAAACACACTCATTATTCAAGTCATATACATACATTCATATTTATCTCATCCAATTATTCCAATTCATTTCATATCAATACATTTCACATCCTCTTCCAAACAACACATTTATATACAAATTCACTTATCATTCTTTCAATTTGAACATCATATCTTTCATTCATAATTCCATCTCATACACACCAAAACATATATACTTATTCAATTACAACAAATCATTCCATATTATCTTTCAATTCTTATAAAACTTATCAAATCAGTCCATACTCTTCTTCCACTTAATTTCCAACTATCAAAACATCATTAACCTTATTATTCATTATTAACACTAATTTTATTAACAATAAACTCACTAAAAATCCATCAAAATCAGTCATCACATGTTCATCATACAAATACAAATTCACCAATTATCAAACTAAAGCAATCATCACATCTTCACATTCTATACATGTTTTACAAACTTTCATCACAACAATCAACTCATTAATCACATATTCAACAAGATATTCAACAAGGCATACAATTTCAGAAAACCCTAGGCAAACAAATTAGAGAAGTCACGCTTTGAAGTGAGGAGAAAGAGAAGAACCCTACCTAGGAACGATTTGGTCCCTCAAACTCCAGAAATTCTGCATATTTTCCAACTCCAGCGTCATTTTTCGATCTCGAATTACTCTCCATCCAACCGTTGAAATTGCAAACTCGAATGAGGATTAGCTTCGCCTCTTTCTCAGCTTCAATTCGAGGTGTAGAACGTTGAAAACGGATCGTTGGATGTGAAGATATCGACTATTCTTCCTCATCTCCTCCAAACCCTCGCCACACTCTGTTTTCTCTCTCCCAAAATCTGTCTTTGCGTTTTCCTTCGCCTCTCTCTGTCGATTCATGCTTCTTCCCCTTCTCTTATAATTGCAAAATTATAAGTTATGGGGAAAACTACATTTCTTCCCCCCCCCAATCTTTCTATTTAGGGTAAATTACACTTTGGTACCCTGTGGTTTGACCCTGTTTCACTTTGGTACCCTGTGGTTTGAAACATGACACTTTGGTACCCTGTGGTATTCTCCATTAACACTTTGGTACCCTTTGGACCTATTTTATAATTTTAACCATAATAAATTTTTCAAAAATTACATATTGACCCCAAAAAAATTTTAAATTTTTCATTTTAGTCCCTATATAATATGTATCCAGGGACCTATTTGTAATTTTTTAAAAATTTTTGGGGTCATTATGTAATTTTTGCAAAATTTGTTGTGGTTAAAATTACAAAATAGCTCCAAAGGGTACCAAAGTGTTAATGGAGAATACCACAGGGTACCAAAGTGTCAAGTTTCAAACCACAGGGTACCAAAGTGAAATAGGGTCAAACCACAGGGTACCAAAGTGTAATTTACCCTTCTATTTATATCACTTAACCCCTTAAATATTCATTTTCTTTCCAATTTGAACCCTTCAAGTTTCTGAATCACTTCTAAGCCTCTTCTCACACATTTATACACTTATTAAAATTATGACAACTTTCTAAATCTTGCGATTTAGTCCCTTTCAACATGCGGGTATTACATTTCTCTCCCACTTGAATAAAATTTCGTCCTCGAAATTTTGCACCAAGCTTCCGCTGCAAACTCTGACTCCAATTTCCTCCTTTACTCCGAATCACCATGTCCGGAATGAACTTCTAACCCATAATCAATACTAGGGATAGTGTTCCCAATCCTTGGTAATACAATCACTTCTAATAAATGAGACACTAATAGGATTGGCCGTTCCCATTAGCATAGCATTTAAAAGAAACAAAATCAATACCAAGGAAAGTTCCACAGTCCCTGACGAAAGCCTACAACGTTCCTTGAACAGACAATGACTCTAACCACACACTGCCATGGCTCAGTGGTGATGAGACACCCCTATTCAAGGTCATTCTACCTAAAACACGACTCTAAAACTCCATAACCTACATGGCCTGATCAGAAACATTGGCTCTGATACCAAAATGTAACATCCTTATCTAATAAGGGATGAAACTTATATTTAAACAAGAAATAACAATACATGGCCTAAATTAAAACTAAAATCAAAAAAATACACGAGGCTCAGCCTCTACAAAAGCCGCGCAGGGCCTAGCTCAGAATACAAATAAAATAAAATCTATATAACTGCACTTCTACACCCGACTCCCAGCACGACCTCAACGATCCTGAACGTGCACTAACACAACTGAAATGTTGTAGGGTGAGAATCTGGGGAGATTCTCAGCAGGGTTGTAACTCTCTACTTGAACCACAGTCCCCCACTCAACAACAAATTTCAACACAAGTTCACAACATGCATTTCTAACAAACAAGCACAGTTTATAAACTTACATGTCTACTAACCACTAAACATCAGCCAGTTAATATTCACCACCTTACATCTTCATTGAAATAATAACCAACCAAATCAACAAGTATTACAATATTTGTAAAACAGGAAGCTGGCGGTGACAGTCAAGTCAGCCGATACCTCAAAGTAGGTATTCCAGCACAGTAGTAGAATATCTCAAAGAATAATAACAGAATAACCAATTTCCCAATACACAATATCTCACACATTTATACACTTCTTAAAATTATGACAAATTACTAAATCTTGCGATTTACTCCCTTTCAACATACGGGTATTACAGCCTCCAATTCTTTTCTCCAAAAGAATTCAGGAACCAAATCTAGGAATCTTGAATGTTCAAGAACAATTCTTGAACACTCAAGAACCAGTGGCGCAAGTCTCAAGAACAATTCTTGATCACACATAAAAACCCTAAAGTGTTAGGGCTTAGGTCGAACTTTCTCTCTCTATTGAGAAAAGTCGACTTTCTCTCACCAAAACTAGGGTTAGTCAAATTTTGTCTCACCAAAATTGTGTTGGTCGACTTGCTTGATGTGTGTGTATATATATATATATATACAATTTTTATTCCTAAAATTAGGTAATTACTAATCTAATTAGTGAATCCCTAAAATCCTTGAATATAATAATTCCATAATTAATATAATTTAGGGAATCCCAAAATCTTGATTTATAATATTACACTAATATTATAATTCAAAATTTAATAGGCAATTCGAATTTGAATTTCAAGATCAAATCTTGAAACCAAATCTTGATTGCTCAAACCCTATTGGTTGGAATGAGTCATGAGGAATTGAATTTATAATTAAAATATTACCTTAATATTCTAACCCTAAAATTCGACTTGCATTATTTAAATTCAAAATGCAAGATCAAATCTTGCACTTGAATCCCAATCCATGCGCCATCCTCACAATATATATCTATAGGAATTTAATAATTAAAATAACAACCCTAACTCTTAGGTAGTTTTAACCAACTTATTAATTTCCTAACAATATTGAATTAAAATATTACCATAATATCTTTAATTCAAATTTGAATCTTGAAATCAAAATCAAATCTTGAATTCAAATTCAAATCTTGATTTAAATTAACAAAACATTTTCATTTATTAAAACCAAGAAGTATGAGGCGCCACCTCCTTCCTTGTTATCCCAATATTTGTGAATTTAATAAATCAATAATCCCCTAACTTTTAGGAGGCTTATCCAATTTATTATTCCCTAATATTTTAAACAAGAATTTAATTGTAAATAGAATAATCAAATTAACTATTTAACAATTAATATATTTAAACTTGTCTAACAAATTTAAATATCATAAACGTAGATTTAATTTAAGACAAGACTTCATGTCCCAAACATTCAACTATGTCTTAAATTGTGTCACTAAAGTGACCCACGAATTAAACCCTAATTCGTGTCCCATTGCGGTGTCTTGATCCTACTCGTGTGTGACCCAGCAGGCCTCACATAAAGTTGGCAGCAAGCCATGTCTATGACCCACAAGTCTAGAGCGGACTCTAGCAAGCCATCACGACTACCCAAAACACGTGAGTTATCGTTTTAACAAAACCGATTTAACCTTAGTACCACCTTGTCATAATCCCTATTGTCACACGATATTTTGGACATGGATAAGGCATGGGAAAATCATCCTTTTTCCAAACCACAACTTTCTCGATTCCTTGAGTTAGTCCCATTTCCCTGTGTGGCCACACATTCCTTGGACAAACTCATCGAGGGGCCCAGTTAAATATCTCTCATCTCAATGAGGGACAAAATTCCTTCTTGGTCAACCACATTCCTCAGCACGGTAAAGAACCAAACCCGTACCTAGCCTGTATGGCTACCCTGTTACGGGCAACGTTGGACTAGGCCAAAGTTCGACATCTACAACGCCGGAATAGTCAAGACCTCAGGTCTAAGGGCATTGTGACAGGTGTACTGGAGAGACTAGCTTATGATTAAACCCATGCAAGACTCTCCAGGTCGGTCCAGCAATTTGTAACCCTTTACATAATTGCACCATGACTCTCGTAAAGCATCTCATGCTTGTATCTCCATACACCGAAGTCATGCTGGTTTTGGTTCATTCAGGTTCCCACGAGAATGATCGACCATGGACAATTTAGATTAATTATCACATAATTAATCAAGGATTGTTATCACAGTAAACATGCTAATAATATGATAACAACAATTTATCATCTATAAATTAATCAAAATAATATGTTCATACATATAAAATGATTGGCCCTAGGGCACAATCTCCATCAGTTTATTCATTAATTGTTCTTAGATTTAGGTATTTATTTTAAGATAAAATTATCATGATTGATAGATCAGTACTTTATCAGGGATAATTGTTGGTATTCCTGGAGTCTATCTCTTTTACGATTAATAAAGTTTGCTCTTTTAAATATGTCATTCACATGGTTGGTTTACTAAAGAGTGTTCTATCTATCTTATAAATATAATTAGGATTATTGTTTATTTGTTTATTGTTCCGGCGTGGTAAAAATATAGATTTCCCTGAAGAGCCTTGACAAAATGCTCGTAACCCAGTTTAGTTTTGAGCGATCGATCCTAATCTTATATTTTCCACCATTGCTTGATTGATTGTGTTTTAGTATAAATACATCATTGGGTGTGGTGTATAAACATATCTATTTAAAGACTCTTCTACTATATTTTGTTGAGCAGGGAAGGCCGAGTTCGGGATACCTCCGTGGGATGCGTCTTCGTTCATTAGTTACTGTTTACCAGATAAATCGTTCTTTACTTTTTACTCTTAGTTACTACAATTCACTCTTATAAGCCTCTGTCCCGTGTTCACTAAGACCTGTTCTTGATACAATCAATTGTTAAAATTCCTAGAAGTTCCGCGACAGATTCGACCTTGGGTTAGCATCTATACTATATTTTAAATAAATATAGTTATACTTGCAAGGCTCAAGTTTAATTAATTTGATTGTCAAGAGCACTTACGACGAGTGCTCGGGTCAGAGGCATAGGGTCCTCACAAGTGCTTCAACCATACAAACTCTTAAGGCGTACGCCCAAAGACTTACACAGTTACCTGCATCCCACCGAAGGGTGCCAAACTTTTAAAGGGTGTTGGTGTCACTTGGCGAACCTCCTAGAAGTTGGAAGCGTGCCTGAAAATTTTGCAAACGCTTCAGCTTTTTCGGTTACCGCGCAAATGAAGAGAGATAAAAGGGGAGAGATGAAACATTTGGTGTCATTTATTTGTGCTATTGCATTCGAAAAAGGAAAGAGAAGGTTCTCGCTTTCGCAAGGTGTTATGACGATCTTCTTCTCCGATGATTCTTTGTCGTCGATTGTGAAGGGTTATCCTTCGATTGTTCGTACTCGTAAGTGTGCCAAAGTATCCTTGAATGATATTGATGACAATTGCTGTTATGTTTACGCCGACAGGGTCTTGATTTTAGGTTAGGGTTTCCTTGAAAGATTGCTAGTTGCCACCGTTTTTGATAGATTAGGGCTTACCGTTTGGGGTTGTTAGGGTTTTTCCATTTCTGGCATTTGTAGATTGCATTGGTTCTTTGGGAAAAAACAGGAATGGGACTTCTGGGGTTTTGGAGTTTGACTGTTTGTTTAGCGATTTAGGGTTAAGGAAGAGTAGGGTGGAGATTCTTGATTGCATAGACTCGCGTTGTGCTTATGTGTTGTTACATTTTTAGGTTTCTGAAGGCGAAGTCCTTTTCTTGTTGGCGCTAACCCATTCCTCCTGCCAACATGCGTACGGGTATTTTTCTTCTCCCTTCTTGATTGATTTATTTTGCAAGTGCTAGCAGCCATGGTGGTCTTTAGGGAGTTAGAGGAAGGAGAGGAATTGAGTAGTGTGAGTAGTTTGATAACACAGGGGAGTGACTCTGAGGTAGAATCTGAGATCACCAAGCAAGAGTACGCCGAACTTCGAAGGGTAGTTGCCGAGCATCTAGGAGGAGACCCTCAAGCGATATCGGCGCACGGTTGAAGTGTTAGGGCGAATAGTGAGATCAAAACAGGTTGGGAGATCAAAACAGGTTGGGAGCAAGCTGTTGAGGAGGAAGTGATCTGTGAAGTTTCTAGTTGTAGTGAGGGTGTAGTGCGACGAGTGCGTGGCACGCTAACGGGTGCCCTGAGTGGTTCATTCACGGAGGGGAACCGTTTGATTGAGCAACAAGACGTCGCTTGGTGGAATATGGCAGATGGCACAATTGACCCGGTGGTAGGGCAACCGTCGGTTCCCCAACTGAGCCTGCTAGTCTGTTTGATAGCATGGAAAAATTGGAAGCTGCTAACGAAGACTATTTTGAGGATTTGAGGGGGCGGCAAGTGGTATGGTAGTGGGTCGATGGGGGCGCCAAACAATCCTTGAGATGGACCCACAACCGAGGGTTCCTACTATATGAGTTTTTATTAGCGGACCTGAATGTTGGGCTTCCCTTCACCCAGTTTGACGTGGATGTGTTAAATCATCTGAATTGTAGTCCCGCATAGCTTATGCCGAATGGTTGGCGATGCCTGAGGTTCCTCGAGGCCGCTGCCTCATGGTTAGAAGTAAATCTTTTGATTAAATTATTTTTGTATTGGTTTTTAATAAAGTCCACAGAGGGCGGGCCAGTAATGATTCAAAGGAAAGGGAACGATTTGGAAGGTTTCCTTGCTAGCAACAATAACTGAAAAAATTGGAATGATAGGTTTTTTCCAGTTGTTCAAACAGGGTTCGGGCTCCCGTGGTGGATAAGTGAGTCGGATAACCGCGAGTTCATTCTGATTACTTGGTCGGATCCGCTAATTGGTACAAGCTGGATGATGTTGGGTCACCTTAGTGGTGACGAGCGACGAGTTGCCCGGAGGTTGAAAGAATTTTACCGAAAATAAGAGCAGACATGTGAACATTTGCCTTTGTCTTTTTGACTATTTATGTGTTTAAACAGGTGAGGGTCGTTGTTAAGCCATTTGCGTCTCTGACCGGGCACTTTGTCGTGAAGTGCCGAGCAAGTCAAATTAAAATTATACTCGAGCCTTGCAAGTATAAACTATATTTATTAAAATATAGTATAGATGCTAACCCAAGGTCGAATCTCTCGCGGAACTTCTAGGAATTTTAACAATGATTGTATCAGAACAAGTCTTAGTGAACACGGGACATGCTTATAAGAATGAATTGTAGTAACTAAGGTTAAGAGTAAAGAAAAGAATGAATTATCTGGTAAACGATAACTAATGAACGAGAAACGCATCCCACGGAGGTATCTTGAACTTGGCCTTCCCTGCTCAACAAAACATAGTAGAAGATATCTTTAAATAGTTAAGTTTATGTACCACACCCAACGATGCATTTATACTTAAACACAATCAATCAAGTAAAGGTAGAGAATATAAAATTAAGATCAATCACTCAACCCACACTAGGTTTGAGCGATTTGTCAAAGAACAATCATCAAATAAACATAATCTAAATAAACAACACTTCCTGAACTATGAAGAACATTGAGCTCTGGCCTCCTTCATGATACTCCACCGGAAACAAAGGTCTTTAGCCTTGCATTATAGAATGAGTGAATTTTGAAAGTAAAATCGGTGAATTGGTGCCAACTCGATTTCGGTGCTTTGAGCGTGGAATGACGACCTCTATTTATAGTGTTGAGTAGTGTGCTTGGTCCGCAAGTCAAGGGAACAAAATCGCGCCTGGGTCGTTGCTTGCGCTGGCAGCCCAATACGAAGGCGCAACGAAATATCTGCGATATTTCGTTTATATCTTCGTATCTTGAATCGAAGCCGTCCAAAATATATTCTACTGCTTCAGATTATCCTACGCCGTGAGATTTCCAACTTGGGCTATTGGCTCAAGGTGACGGCGCAACATCAAATTGTGCTGAAGCTTTCTTGCTGACGTCATATTCCTCTCAGATACGTGCGCCGCGGAAATTGCCTGTCTTGCGCCGACGGCTCACCCAACGGCGCAAGGTATCTTTACGCTTTTTGTTATCTTCTAGATGATTCCTTTGTTATTTTTATAATTCTCGGCTGAAACACTTAACAAACGATTATGAAAAATCTTATAAAATATTTTAATAATATTAAATGCATAAAATAGTTGTTAATATGTAGTTTTTATGCTACACTCAAAGTAACACCTATGATATAAATCTCTAGTCATATTGTGGATAATTAGCTAAAAATATATATTAATAATAAGAAGATAAGACCAAAAAATATATTCATTTTTGGTCAGATCAAATCCCCCACACTTAAACCTTTGCACTCCTGAGCAAAGTTACGAAGTAGAAAGAAAACAAAGATGCAATAATCAAGAGAATAAAGGATGATCCTAATCAAGTACACAATCTCTATTTCACCATAGGTTTTCCCATAATTGAAGAGTCTCAAAAGTAAACAATTATGCAAAATAACTCAATTAGACTCTCAGTTGATCAACTAAAATTGTATCTCTCTCACTCACCATATTGGGTATTATTTCTCTTGAGTCTTATTAGACAAAATTTCCTACCATAAGCTTGTAAGAATTCTCAAAGTCTCGACTACAATTGTCAAATCATCTGGATCCTAGGCATATACTAGAAAGAATAATAATAATAAAAAAAATAGCAATTAAAAAATAATAAAATTAAAATAAACTCAAAACAAATTAAGCAAATAATAAAAGACTCAAAACGAAAACAAGATTAAAAATAAAGACTCAAAATTCGAAAATAAAAAGACTCAAAAAAAAAAAAAGAAAAAGACTCAAAAACAAATCACAATTTTCTTAGGAACTCAAGAAAGAGTTCCCCGGCAACGGCGCCAAAACTTGATTCAACACCCGTCGTAAGGTGTCAAGCGAATCAAATTAAATTTATACTAGAGCCTCGCAAGTATAACTATATTTATTAAAATATAGTATAGATGCTAACCCCAAGGTCAAACTCTCGCGGAACTCAATGTGATGAGACTAAGAGAATTGTGACGAAGATTATAACTTCTATTCTTGAGGGTTGTCACGATTTAATAAGATCTTTATGAGTCAAAACAATAATCGAGAGAAAACCCTACAGATGGACTATTATAGTTCGTTCATAATAAAGGGTAGATAATGAATATGCATTTACTTTTCTATGTTAGAACATGTATTTAAACTATAAACACAATCAATCAAACAATAGAGAGGATACAAGATTAGAATAGGTAACTCATCCATGACTGGATCCATGAGCTATTTGTCAAAGCTCTTCGAGACAATCTATACTATTGTCACATCGGAACAATAAACAAACTTGTATATCAATTGGAATCCTAATTATGCAAACAAGATATTGTAAACCACTCTTTAGCAAACCCTAAAGAGCTACTTCATTAATCGTGAAAGAGACAAACTCTGGGAATGTCAAGGTCTCATTACTTTAACAAAATATGATCTATGACTTATATATAAACAACTTTAACAATTACAGTTGAAAGAGTCGATCATACCTCATAAATGCAATATCAACAACTGGACTTTACAACGAAACATGATGAACTCAGGTCACATCCTTGAGGTATTCCTCAAGTATCTACCCAATTAGTTACTCATGCTCTTAGATGAGAACTATTCTAAACTAAGAGAGAATTGGAGCGATCTGGAGTCGATTCTGATGCTTTGAGCGTGGAATGACGACCTCTATTTATAGTGTTGAGTAGTGTGCTTGATCCTTAAGTCAAGGGAAGATTTTCACCTCTGGGCCGTTGATTGCGCCGGCGGCCCAATACGAAGGCGCAGCGAAGTATCTGCGATATTTCGATATTTCGAATTAGCCCTACTACTTCGGTTTATTCTACGCCGCGAGATTTCCAATTTGAGCTGTAGGCTCAAAGTGACGGCGCAGCACTAGACTCTTCTGAAGCTTACTTGCTGAAGTCATATTCCTAGAATATTCCTGCGTTGTGGGAATCACTGAATCTGGCCCAGCGGCCCACGTGATGGCGCAAGATTATCTTGTGGTCAACGTGATCTTCTAGAAAATTCTGATATTTCCCTCTTGGTTTGGCCCTGTTTGGATATCTGAAACACTGAATAAACTATTAAGTAGCACCTATTTATAAAGTATAATAAATAATGCTAATTAACTCTTTTTATCCACTTTATTTAACCTTACCTTAGTGTTGCCCTTAGCATATTAATTAGTCTAATTCCAATATATTATTATTATAAACATACCAAAAGGAGGCTAAATAACATATTCAGTTTTTGGCTGATCAAGGACAAAGAGGAAGAGTGTATTGAGAAAGATCCTAAACGAGGATTAGATTTTAACAACAATATGGATCCTAATGTGAATATAGAGAGAGAAGAACCAATGAACCTAGGCCAAGAGGGGGTAGTTGATAATAACAATGGAATTAACCGACCTAAGCCAAGTAGATCTATCAAAGATGCTAATCAGAAAGAAAGTGATGCCACCATGGATTGATTACAAAATACTTTTCCTGATTTTAACATTGATTTTGAAGTGCATGGTCCATTGATTGCGAAATTACCTAAATTCTATGGTTTGTCAGGAGAAAACCCACATTTGCATCTTACAGCTCTGATGATGCATTGCAGGACGATGAAACTGTCGGAGAAATCAGGGCCCAAAGCGCGCAGCGGAAGCAAAAATTAAAATTAAAATTAAACCTTAAATGGCGCAAAGGACCAAACATGATTTCCCTACGGATTCGCTAGCAGAATTTAAACCGGTGAAGGATAGAGTTATACCTCAAGGTTTCAATCAGTTCGGTTGAACAGTGCGTTTCTAAGAAGTCCACTTGAAGTGTTCTTCCTCCGCCAGTAATCCACACGAGCAGTTTGTTGGCACCAAGGTGGTAGCCTTCTGTTCTTTTCTCCAAAAGAACAAGGGAACTCGAATCTACAGTTCTTGGTGATCAAGAACACTTTCTTGAACCAAGAGGATGAGTGGCGCAAGAACAACAAGGACTCCTTCTTGTTTTCTCTCTCAAAACCCTAGCAACAAGACAACTCGATTTCTCTCACTCTTGGAGAAATTCGAGTTTCTCTCTCTAGCTATGGAGTTGTGTGATTTTCTCTCTCTAGTCACACTTGAGAAGAAAAGCAAAAACACACTTAATGAATTCTTCACACCTAAGTCGACTTCCCTAGGGTTTTTTTAATATAGTTGGGAATTTTGATAATTATAATTAGGGAATCCCTAAATTATAAGATTATCAAATTATAAAATTATGAGATTATAATAATATCACAATTTTAGGACTTGAATTTATAATTAAAATATTACCTTAATATTTCAATTCAAATTCAAATTTCAATCTTTGAGAATCAAATGGAAGATCAAAGCTTCCCTTGGGTCCCACAAGTGCAATGCGCCATCCCCCTTCAATTTCTTTGGAATTTTATAAATCAAAAACATTACTGACTCTTAGGAACTTATTATCTTCCAAAGATTTTGAATTAAAATATTACCCTAATATCTTTAATTCAAATTTCAAATTTGAAATCTAGATCAAATCTTTTGAATTCAAATTCATGACTTTAATCAATAAAACATTTCTATTAATTAAAATCTCCTAAAAGAGGCGCCACCCTCTATCCAACTCATCCCAATATTAGTGAATTTAATAAATCAATAATCTCCTAACTTTTAGGAACCTTATCTAATTTATTATTCCCTAATATTATAATTGTAAATAGATTAATCCAATTAGCTATTTAACAATTAATATATTTAAACTTGTCCCACAAATTTAAATATCATTACCGTAGATTTAATTTAAGACAAGACTTTATGTCCCAGACATTTAGCAATGTCTTAAATTGTGTCACCGGAGTGACTCACGAATTAACCCTAATTTGTGTCCCTTTAAGCGGTGTCCAGATCCTGCTCATGTGTGACCCAGCAGGCCCCACGTGAAGTTGGCAGCAAGCCATCCTTGTGACTCACAAGTCGAGAGCAGACTCTAGCAAGCCATCACGACTACCCAAAACACGTGAGTTATCGTTTTATCAAAAAGACAAATTTAACCTTAGTACCACCTTGTCATAGACCCTATTGTCACACGATATTTTGGTCCTAGATTAGGCACGGGAATGTCATCCATACTCCAAATCACAACTTTCTCGATTCCCTGAGTTAGTCCCATTTCCCAGCGTGGCCACGCATTTCTTGGACAGACTCATCGAGGGTGCCAGTTAAATATCTCTCATCGTAATGAGGGACAAAATCCCATCTTGGTCAACCATATTCCTCAGCACGGCAATCAACCAAACCCGTACCTAGCCCTTTTGGCTACCCTGCTACGGGCAACATTAGACTAGGCCAAAGTCTGACAACTACAACGCCGGAATAGTCAAGACCACAAGTCTAATGCATCGTGACAGGTGTATAGGAGAGACTAGCTAATGACTAAACCCATGCAAGACTCTCCGTGTCAGTCCAGCAACTCGTAACCCCGTGCTAGGGGCTTTGTAAGAGGATCGACAACTTTATCCTCGAATGCTACTTTACATATCTTGACATCACCATCTCTAGGTGATAACGTCTGAGTATATATCACTGTCGGAACGTCAGTGGGGACCCAATCCCATTTGCTGTCTTTCCTGTCTCCACAGAATGACCACCAAGCATAGTACAGACACTAGTTTTACGGTCCGCGTCTCCACGCGACCAACCTACGTTGTAGAATCAGCAATCGTGCTCTTCTTGGAACCTTTCCAACTCACGATGCCACCATTCAGGAGAAAACACGTATTCAAACTGCGATTTAAAACATCTTGGTCGGTTTGGAAAACGGGCACCTGTGTAACCAATTTACACAACAGTTCCACTGTAAACCAAGATTTCATCCTTAGTTCTTCTCAAGTACTTAAGGATGTTTATGACAGCGGTCCAATGATCCACACCAGGGTCTTGTTGGAACCAGCTCATTATGCTTAGGGCAAATGACACATCTAGTCAAGTACACAGCATGGCATGGATGATGGATCCTATTCCCGATGCATAAGGGATGCCAGTCATGCGCCTCGCTTAACAAGTGTCTTGGGACACTGTTTCTTGCTCAGGGTCAAGCCATGATTCATCAGAATGAATCCCTTCTTGGAGTCTTGCATACTGACCTCTTCTGTACCTTATCCAAGTATGTACTTTGACTCAATCCAAGAAGCCTTCGAGATCTATCTCTATAGATCTTAATGCCTAAAATATAGGCAGCTTCTCCTAAATCCTTCATCGAGAATGATTTTCCCAACGAAGATTTCACAATCTCTAATGTTGGAATATCATTTCCAATGAGCAATACGTCATCGACATACAGCACCAAGAACACAATTGTGCTCCCACTAACCTTCTTGTAAAACAAGGTTCATCAGGGTTTTGTAAGAAGCCAAACTCTTTGACCACTTAATCAAAACGATGATTCCAACTCCGGGATGCTTGCTTCAATCCATAAATGGATCTCTGAAGTTTGCATACCTTGTTGGGTGCCTCTAGACATACAAACCCCTCGGGTTGTGTCATGTACACATCCTCGGGCAGCCTTCCATTAAGGAACGTTGTTTTGACATCCATTTGCCATATCTCATAGTCATAATATGCGGCTATGGCAAGGATGATCCTAATGGATTTGGCCATTGCAACAGGGGAGAACGTTTCGTCATAGTCTATACCATGACGTTGAGTAAACCCCTTCGCAACTAGCCTCTCCTTGAAGATGTTGACATTGTCATCCATGTCTGTTTTCTCTTTGAAAACCCACTTGCACCCTACGGGTTTTACCCCTTCGGGTGGAGCGACCAAGGTCCATACCTCGTTGTCGTACATAGATTGCATCTCAGCCTTCATGGCTTCAACCCATTTCTCAGAGTTGGGGTCCACAATGGCCTCTTGATAGGTGGTATGCTCACCACGCTCCAGGAGCAACACATCCTTGTTTTCAGTCACCAGAAATCCATATCTCTCAGGCTGAAAACGTGTCCTGTTAGACCTTCGTGGTTCTTGTGTCACTGGAGGAGCTTCCACAACATCTTGTGGCTCTTCTCCAATTTCCTTCTTCGCCTCTGAAGTGTCTTGTGGAACTTGAACTTCTTCAAGCTCTATCTTACTCCCACTGTTTCTTTTGGAAACTGGATCCCTTTCTAGAAAGAATCCACTTCTGACTACAAACACTTTGTTGTCAGTTGGGCAGTAGACATAATACCCCCTTGTTTCTTTGGGGTATTCCAAAAATAAGCACTTGAGGGACTTGGGAGATAGTTTATCGTTAGGCTGTTGCATAACGTAAACTTCACATCCCCAAACCTTGAGATAAGACATAATGTGACTCTTCCCACTCCATATCTCATATGGTGTCTTCTCAACTGCCTTAGACGAAACACGGTTAAGTGTGAACGCGGCAGTTTCTAGAGCATATCCCCAAAAGGATGGTGGAAGATCGGTTTGACTCATCCTAGATCGAACCATATCCAATAGAGTTCGATTCCTCCTCTCAGAAACACCATTCCACTGTGGGGTTCCAGGAGGAGTAAGTTGTGTAACTATTCCACAATTTCTCAGATGGTCAATAAATTCTTGACTCAAATACTCGCCTCCTCGATCAGATCGAAGGACTTTGATTTTCTTGTCAAGTTGGTTCTCTTGAACATTTCAAAAGACTCTGACTTGTGCTTCATTAGGTAGACATAGTCAAACCTACTGAAGTCGTCAGTGAACATACTGAAGTATGAGAAACCACCTCTAGCTTGAGTACTCATGGGTCCACATACATCACTATGTATGATTCCCAACAAGTCAGATCCCCTCTCACTGTGTCCAGTGTAGGACGCCTTCGTCATTTTACCAAGCAGACAAGATTCGCAAGCATCATATGATTCAAAATCAAATGATCTTAGAAGTCCATCCTTATGGAGTTTCCCCAAGCGTTTTCCGTTTATATGGCCTAAACGACAATGCCAAAGGTATGTAGGATTAGATTCGCTAATTTTAATTCTTTTTGTATCAATGTTATAAATATTGTTATCGCGTCGACGTTCCAATTTTAAGATGCAATGATTATCTTGCAAATCACCAGAAGCAAATAAACATCATCTTTATAAAATGAACTCCTTCCATTACAGTTAACACATGTAAAAAAACTTCCTTATCAAATAAGAAAGAGAAACATTGTTTGAACTTAAAGAAGGTACATAATAACAATAAATAAGCCTAGAGGGCAAAATAAGCTCGCATGTTCCTACAACAATAGCAGCAACCCTTGCTCCATTGCCTTCACGCAGGTTCTCGCTTCTGTTCAGCTTTCTACTGTCTCTAAGACCTTGCACATCAAATGTGAGAACCACATGTTGTATCTAATACCCAAGTGGTTTAAGTAGAAAAGAACTTTTATAACAAAGATACCTGAAGTAGAGGCCTCATCGCCTTTCTTCTGTTTCTTCAGATCTTCCATATACAGTTTGCAATTCCTCTTCCAGTGCCCTGGCTTTTGACAGAAAAAGCAAACTGCATCCTTTGCAGGCTTTGGGCTTGGCCGCTGGCTTGGTCTCACCATCCACGACATTAGCCTTCCTCTTCCCTTGGTCTTTCTGAGCCATCACGACTATTGTAGGTGCCCTTTTCATGGATGCCTCAGTAGCCTTGAGCATCCCATGCAGCTCAGAAACTTTTTTCTCCATTCCACTCATTTTAAAGTCCATGACAAACTGGTCATAACTTTTAGGCAGCGAGCTCAGGATCAGATCCGTCGCAAGCTCTGGAGTAATGGGAAAACCCAGCCTACCAAGGTGATCTATGTACCCCTTCATCTCCAAGATATGGGTACAAAAGGATGCACCTTCAGCCATCTTGCAAGAGTGTAGAGCCTTAGTAGCCTAATACCTCTCTCGACGTTTTATCATCTCAAAAGACATCAACATTTACAAGCCCTTTTGTAACTCTGGAATCATTGTGTCTAGCATCAGGCAAGAGACCTCCAAAGAGTCATCAAAGTGCTTCTCATAAGCTTTCTTTTGAGCTTTTGGAGCGTTGTTGGCAGGCTCCTTAGGGAGGGGTTTGTCCAGGACATAAAGCCTCCTCTGTTGGCTGATAACAATTCTCAATTTATGTAACCAGACAGGGAAGTTCGTCCTATTTAACTTATCCTTCTCAAGGATAGATCGCAGTGAAAATGTTGAACTAACATTTGCCATTTGATTCTACAATTCAAGATACGAAAGTTTAATTAGCAAAAATGTATCCACCATTTTATAAAACCCAGTAAATTTATTATTAGTGGCTAAGATCCATATTTCACCAAAGTTTACCGTCGCGTAGGCGATCATGCACCCTTAGGTTATTTAGGTAGGAAACTCCTTACCAATCACATCTTATGTCACTCTAAGATCTTTATGGGACTATATCATCATATGATACTTATTATGGCATGTTTATCCCATCTAATGCCTTGAGGTCCAAAACCGTTTTGATAACCCCATTAAGTCACACAATGAAACTTGTGAATGGCTAGGCTCAAAACAACGAGGCCGAAGCCCAACCCCCATATCATCAAGGCCCATTAAACACATGTCACGTAGGCAATCACGACATTTAATAAACCAAGATTTTAACAAGGCGTCGCGTTGAATCTCCCATTCACCCGTGTCTCCTCAAGGTCATGGCAGATACGTGTCGCATAAGCGATCACCGCTCCGCGATGAACAAGATTTCAACAGGGTGTTTTATTGATGGCATTAAAACTTAAGATTTTTAAAAGGGTTTGATTTTAAAAGGTTCCGTTTTTATTTAATTTTAAAACCAATTTTAAAATTAAATGAGTTGTGCCATGTGTTTATTTTCCCATGTATCTCATACATATAAACTCATGCACGGATTTTGTATCTCATACAAGATCCCACACTCGTATCATATACGTTGTAGTGTAAATTTAAATAAAGCATGTTAAAATTCGCACCCCTAAGCATACATTTAGCGCGTTGCATCACATACAAATTCTAAATGTATAAAACACACCGTGTTCAGATATGGCTCATCTACCCTATAATCCTCTCAAGCCTATGAGAGAATTTTTCTAAAAAGAAAAATAAAAATTACATCGTGAAAAACCCCAGTTACATTGAGGTATAACAAAAATGTAAAATTACATCAAGAGTATAGGGAGACGACACGCAGGCCGTATTTACCAAAACCCTAGGGCCATATCCAACACCACATAACACATATGAACACTTCACATAATATCATGTCAAACACGGCATACAACAACACATACCAAAAACAATTTTTAAAATGTGTTCAATTAGGGTTTGTGCAATTTTAACATGCCTTTCTTGAAATTGGGCCTTATTTCAATAATTATAAAATCAAGAATCTCATTCAAGATTTTAGATTATTGCCCTAAAAATTTTAAAATTCATAATTTTAAAAAATTTTCAGCCACCCCATAATATTATAATTAAAATATTTTTAAGTATAATTATATAGGGATTTTCGACTTAGGTCTTAAAATTTCAAGAAATTATTTAAAATCAATCCAATTGATTTTATATGTATCACATACATAAAATTTGCACCTTTTCGTAGATTGAATTTTAAATAAAACTTCTTGGCGGATTTTTCGTAAAACCAAAACATATGATTGAAAGCGGTAAAACACACATCATACATCACATGTATAATTCACCAAAACCAATATTAAATTCAAAACTAGCGTGGCTCTGATACCACTGTTGGGGAAATCAAGGCCCAAAGCACGCAGCGGAAGCAAAAATTAAAATTAAAATTAAACCTCAAGGTTTCAATCGGTCCGGTTGAACGGTGCGTTTCTGAGAAGTCCACTTGAATCGTTATTCCTCCGCCAGTAATCCACACGAGCAGTTTGTTGGCACCAAGGTGCTAGCCTTCTGTTCTTTTCGCCAAAAGAACAAGGGAACTCGAATCTACAGTTCTTGGTGATCAAGAACACTTTCTTGAACCAAGAGGATGAGTGGCGCAAGAACAACAAGAACTCCTTCTTGTTTTCTCTCTCAAAACCCTAGCAACAAGACAACTCGATTTCTCTCTCACTCTTGGAGAAATTCGAGTTTCTCTCTCTAGCTATGGAGTTGTGCGATTTTCTCTCTCTAGTCACACTTGAGAAGAAAAGCAAAAACACACTTAATGAATTCTTCACACCTAAGTCGACTTCCCTAGGGTGTTTTTAAAATAGTTGGGGAATTTTGATAATTATAATTAGGGAATCCCTAAATTATAGGATTATCAAATTATAAAATTATGAGATTACAATAATATCACAATTTTAGGACTTCAGTTTCTAATTAAAATATTACCTTAATATTTCAATTCAAATTCAAATTGCAATCTTTGAGAATCAAATGGAAGATCAAATCTTCCCTTGGGTCCCACAAGTGCAATGCGCCATCCCCCTTCAATTTCTTTGGAATTTTATAAATCAAAAACATTCCTAACTCTTAGGAACTTATTATCTTCCAAAGATTTTGAATTAAAATATTACCCTAATATCTTTAATTCAAATTTCAGATTTTAAATCTAGATCAAATCTTTTGAATTCAAATTCATGACTTTAATTAATAAAACATTTCTATTAATTGAAATCTCCTAAAAGAGGCGCCACCCTCTATCCAACTCATCCCAATATTAGTGAATTTAATAAATCAATAATCTCCTAACTTTTAGGAACTTTATCTAATTTATTATTCCCTAATATTATAATTGTAAATAGATTAATCCAATTAACTATTTAACAATTAATATATATAAAGTTGTCCCACAAATTTAAATATCATTACCGTAGATTTAATTTAAGACAAGACTTTATGTCCCAGACATTTAGCAATGTCTTAAATTGTGTCACCGTAGTGACTCACGAATTAACCCTTATTCGTGTCCCTTTAAGCGGTGTCCAGATTCTGCTCATGTGTGACCCAGCAGGCCCCACGTGAAGTTGGCAGCAAGCCATCCCTATGACTCACAAGTCGAGAGCGGACTCTAGCAAGCCATCACGACTACCCAAAACACGTGAGTTATCATTTTATCAAAAAAACCGATTTAACCTTAGTACCACCTTGTCATAGACCCTATTGTCACACGATATTTTGGTCCTATATTAGGCACGGGAATGTCATCCCTAATCCAAATCACAACTTTCTCGATTCCCTGAGTTAGTCCCAATTCCCAGCGTGGCCACGCATTTCTTGGACAGACTCATCGAGGGCGCCAGTTAAATATCTCTCATCGTAATGAGGGACAAAATCCCATCTTGATCAACCACATTCCTCAGCATGGCAATCAACCAAACCCGTACCTAGCCCTTATGGCTACCCTACTACGGGCAACGTTAGACTAGGCCAAAGTCTGACAACTACAACGCCGGAATAGTCAAGACCTCAGCTCTAAGGCATCGTGACAGGTGTACAGGAGAGACTAGCTAATGACTAAACCCATGCAGGACTCTCCGGGTCAGTCCAGCAACTCGTAACCCCTTACATAATTGCACCATGACTCTCGTAAAGCATCTAGTGCATGTATCTCCACACACCGAGGTCATGTTGGTCTTGGTTCATTCTCGCTCCCACGAGAATAATCAACCAGGGACGGATTTAGATTAATTATCTCATAATTAATCAAGGACGCTATCATAGTAAACATGCTAATAATATGATAACAACATAATTTATCTCCATAAATTAATCAATATGTTCAAAACATATACATAAAATGATTGGCCCTAGGGCACAATCTCCAACAGAAACCGAGCGCTATCTTGATTGAAGACTGCGTATGGAAGGTGTTTCATCTCTCTTTGGAAAGCAAGGCCCGCGAATGGTTTCAGAACTTGCCAAGATTCCCGGATAACCCCTATGCATCATGGAAAAGTCTCAGGCGTGCCTTCATTGATCAGTTCTACCCTTTGAAAAAGTCATCAGCTGCAAAGAAGGAGATTGCAGCAGCTTGTCAGGACTCCACTGAAAGCATCTTTGACTTTTGGAATCGATATCAAGATATGCTCACTGCATGCCCAAACCATCAGTTCTCCAAAAAGGAATTGGTGGAGTTCTTCGTCAATGGGTTTTGCACTCAAGATTCAACTATGTTGGATGCAGCAGCAAATGGGTCTATCTTTGATATGGAGGAGGAGAGAGCTTGGAATCTTATCCAAAACATCGCCCTCAATAGACAACATATGAGTCAGAGGGACATTCAGGGTGTTAAAGCTTTGGAATTTTCTCGCTCAGGCAGTGATCCGCTTTTAGAGAAGCTTGCAAGGGATTTGGACAATCTGAATGTCAACGTGTCCAATGATTTTGAGAAGCTGAGAACAGAAGTTAAAATTTGCAAGTTTCTAAGCCCTCTCTACCTCAAACTTGTCCATGTCTTTCTTTGGTTGCTCCTTCCTGCACAATCTGCAACTATTCCATGCACACAGCCCAAAACTGCCAACACGAACCTGAAGAGGTCTCCGCCATGTTTCAGAACAATCATTATCAGAAGCGAGACCCTTATTCGAAGACCTATAATCCAGGTTGGCAAGATCACCCAAGCTTCAAGTAGGGTGGAAATCAAGGTGTTGGAAGCTCTAATCAAGGAAATTTTCAGAACAAGACAACCAGGTTGGTTCCGATTGAGCAAGGGAACACCTCCTCTCAGTTTGATGAACTCAAGCAGTTGATGTTGATGGGATTCAATGAGCATAACTCCAAGTCAGATTTGATGATGAAAGGGATTATGGCTACAGACCGTAAGGTGAACAAGATCTCATCTGAAGTGGGGATACTCAAGGCCAAGTATGACAATCTGAGCACTTTTGTCACCCAGCTCTCCAATACTATGAGAGACAAGCAAGCTCAATCGGGAGGCCTTCCATCAAATACGGTCATAAATCCCAAAGCTCTCAACGCCATCACATTGAGAAGTGGCAAGGAAATTGAGACCGGTTCAACCTTGAATGCTAAAAAGAAGGGTAAGGGCAAGGTTGCTGAAGACCTGGTTGAGATTGAGTTTGAGGAGCCTGCTGTTGAGAAGCCATCAACCCCACCACTATCCCAAGAAAGCAAGGGTAAGGAGGTTGCCATTGACGGCCCTCCTTCAGGTAAAAATGTTGATGTTTCTACACTTCCCTTTCTTGAGTCATATATCAAATCATGCATTGTATCTAGTGTTGATAAGTGTTTAGATAAGGACCAAAAGGATATATTTGATTTGTTTAAGAAGGTTGAGATAAATGTTCCATTGTTAGAGTTAGTCAAAAAGTTCCCTAGCTATGCCAAATTCCTTAAGGACCTTTGCACAAATAAGAGAAAATGTAGGGCTAATTCAAGGATACAACTGAACACTAGTGTGTCAGCACTATTTGAGTTTACTTTACCGGTTAAATGTAAAGACCCAGGATCATTCACTATACCTTGCACAGTAGGGAAAATTAGGATCCAGGGTGCCTTGCTAGACTTAGGTGCAGCTATTAATATCATGCCCTCATCAGTCTGTAAGTCTTTAGGTCTTGAGTCCTCCATGAAGCCTACATCCAAGACCATCCAGTTAGCCGATAAGACTCTCAGAAGACCCGTAGGCATAGTTGAGGACTTGCTAGTGCAAGTCAAAGACCTCCTTATCCCCGCTGATTTTTACATAATGGATATGTCTGAAAGAGTAGTCGGGGATTCTACCATCATCTTAGGTTGCCCTTTCCTTAGGACCTCTAATGTCTTGATCAATATAAAAGATGGTCAAATTAGTATGGAGGTAGGTGATAGGAGAGTGGAGTTTAATGTCTATGAGGCTATGCAGCGTCCTAACACTGATTTTTCCTCTTCTTTGTATGCTATATCTGTGGACATGCGTGATGATAAATTGGATCCTTTAGGTCTAAAATTTTATGCTATGTAGGCTATGTATCGTCCAGTCTCTCCTCTGGTGAGGGATGAGTCATTATCATTTCCCCCTTCCAAACCTTTTTGTGCTACTGGTGATGAGAGGACAGTTAGTCTCAACCGTCCATCGGTTGATTGTACTAACCGTAAATCATCAACCCTGTGTCATCTGATTCTGTTATATCTGCTACTTGTTCTGATTTTGTTTCTTCTTCTGCTACTTCTAATAGTCCCTCTGGGTTCTGTTGCCCATGCAGGTGGAGTTGTTTGTGAAGCTCTTAAGGGCAAGCTTGCTGTAGCACCAGAGCCTTTGAAAAGCCTGGCCACAAAGGACAATTCCCTTATGGGACCTCTTAGTCATCTGTTTTCACAGTTCTTGGCTTCATTGGTTTCCTGTACGACTGATCATTTTGTTTGTACTATAAGTTCAAAGAAGGCAAAACAAAAGAAAGCAAAGAAAAAGAAAATCCAGAACAAGACTTTTGAAGGAGGTAGCCAAGCAGTCACTCAATGGTATGAGAAGCAGTCCACACCATCTTCTCTGCCCCGCTCGTTGGATGTCAGCAACGAGTCCTTCGAGCCACCGTGATCAGGTCGTCTCGTTTCCCTTCCCCTTTAGCTTTCTGGATATTTGAGCTGATTGTCTTATCTGAAATTTGGGGTAGGAATTTTAGTTGTAGTTGATTAGGAGTAGTGTTTTAGTTTGAATAAATTGTCTGGTGCCTTGCTGATTCTTTCTTACTCTGAGTTGTTTCTAGCTGCCTTATTGTCTTTCCCTGTTGTTTTTCCATTATCTTCTGCATTGAGGACAATGCAACATTTTAAGTGTGGGGGAGAGACATTGTTGGTGGATTTTAGAGCCAACTAAAAATTGTTGGGTCTGCTTTACCTGTTTCCCTTTGCTTCTGGCCTTTATGTTTGTCTTGTGCTCCCTTTCTGCATGTTATGGACTGATTTGATTGATGAACTCTACTTTTGATTTCTGTTTCTCCTGGTTTGAGTTATGTTTAGGGAGAATTTTAGTATACTTTAGATGTGATTTGTCTGCCTCTTACATTTGATCCGAAACTCATGCTTTTGCTTTAAATTAAGTTGTTTTATTCATCTAAGTTCTTTATGATTATGCTTGAGAGTACCCTGCCTGATGGAAGCTTTGAGCCTATATTTGTTTATTCTCCATGAGTGCATTTTAGTCCAATAGCTTTGTTTTTCACCAGAACTTGATCGGATTCTGAGTTGAAGCTGTTTTTGTGCATTTTCATGTTTGATATGATAGAGGCATTCATTCCTACCCTTCATCCATACACAAGCCTAAACACTTTCCTTTGCTCCCCATTTTGTGCCTTTCATGGGAGTTTTGAACTCTTTTATGTCTTTTGTTTTCTTTTTTATGTTTTCTTGTTGTGTTCTTGTCCTTTTGGGTTTGGATTCGGGATTTTCCAAGCAAGAAAAAAAAAGGAAAAGAAAGAAAAAGAAGTATAAAAAGAGCGAAAATAAAAGCCTTGTGTGTTTAGTAGGGAAAATGTGATGAATCAAGGCCAATAAAATGCGCATAAGTAAAAAAAAATAAAGTGAATTCTCATGAGAAAGAAAAGAAAAGGTTAGAAAAGAGCTTGGTAATTCTTTTAGTCCTTTGGGATGAGTTTATTGTGAGTTTCGTTGTTTTTAAGTCTTGAGGTCAATTCTTGCATCTCTCCTTCACTCATTTGCTCTCACCATTCTCTCTTCCATTTTGGCCTTTCTCCATCACTACAACCCATATAAGTCCTCTTGATCACTCATGTTATGCATTTGTAGTGGAGATTTAGAGTTCTTTCAAGCTTATGGTTGTTGCTTTGCTATTGTGGCTTGAGTGATATCTTCCTAGGTGAGTTGAGTGTATACACTTGCTACATGATCATCTTGCTACATGATCATTGAGAATTCTTTTGAATGACTTGGTTTAAGTTGTCTTAATTCGGTCTACTCTTTAGTTTGGGTTCATGCATATTGTTGTTACCATATGGGATATGGTAGATAGATTGTGTCTTTTGCATGCTTAGTTTCTCTTTAGTCTTACCTTTGCCCAGGAGTGCAAAGTCCTACGTGTGGGGGAGTTGATCGAGCCGGTTTATATCATGCTATCTAGAGGTCTTTGGATGTGTTTTATGATGTTTTATAACCTATATTACGTGTTTTAGGCGTCTAAATATGATAATTGTTGCATTGAGATCACTATTGCATTTTGGTCCTTTTATCGGTTTTTAGTGTAATTCTCTCATATTTTAAGTGTTTAATTATATCTTGAGGTTTTACATGTTTATCTTAGTGCAATTGTAAGTTTTTAGGAGCCAAAAACCCAAGGATTGAAGTGGAAGAAGGCCGGGATCGAAGCAGAATGAAGTCAGGAGCGAAAAGATGGCGAAACACCATTTTTTTAGACTAGGTCGTTGGGAAGCCGCTTCCTGGCGTCACGGCTTTCCAACGGCCTCAATTATAGTGCCTTAAGCCATTGGTCCGCCGTCATGCACAGTAGCGGCTTTCCAACGGCCTTGTCGCGATTTTTCATGCTGATTTCATATTTTTGCAAACCCAACCCAATTTTGCACTCATATTACCCAAAACTAAACCCTAAGGACCCGAAATATTGTTCCTAAGCCGAGCCAACTCATCATTTAACATATATCCACCTAAAACCCTCATACACACATCATTCTCACCTCACCAAGCCTCAATTTCGTCCCCCCTCTCCCCCCACCTTCCATCTTCATTTTCGTTCACCATCCATGGCTAAATCACTTGGATG
Source organism: Chamaecrista fasciculata (assembly GCA_003254925.1). Lineage (NCBI taxonomy): Eukaryota > Viridiplantae > Streptophyta > Magnoliopsida > Fabales > Fabaceae > Chamaecrista > Chamaecrista fasciculata. The sequence continues at coordinate 141,873 of QANZ01038406.1, forward strand.
AGCTGCTCTCCACTCAATGGTTGGCTAGATTCCTTGCTCGGAGCTTGGAGGATGAGGCTTGTGCTCCCCAGGAAAACCCACCAAGATCCGCTAGTTGAATTTAAAACCAGATACGAAAACTGTTATACCTCAAGCTTTCAATCGGATGGTTCAACTTGGCGAGTTTAGAAGTCCGTTTCCACGTCCTTCCTCCACTGATAATCCACACGAACAGTTTCCCGAACACGACGTGCTAGCCTCCTTGTTTCTTTCTCCAAAGAAACTGGGATTGAATCTACAGCTGTTGAACTCAGGAACTCTTTCTCTGAATTCAGGCTAGGTGGCGCAACAATGGAGGAGATAGCAACAAAACTCCTTTTGTTCTTCTTCTCCCAAACCCTAAATCGACTTTCTCTCTCTAACTCTTAGGAGAAAAGTCGAATCTTCTCTCTCTATAAGGAGGAAGGAGAGTTTCTCTCTCTCTCAACAAGGAGGAAGATGAATGCTCAATGAATTAGGGTTTCAAGTGTGTTTTTTTATGGGCTAGGCGACTTAGCCTATATAATTACCAAAATTATGGTAATTTTTATAATTATAAAATCATGATATTACAATAATATCATATTTTATGACTTGAATATCTAATTAAAATATTACCATAATATTTTAATTCAAATTCAAATTGCTATCTTGGAGAATCAAATGGAAGATCAAATCTCCCTTGGGTCCCACAAGATGCCATGCGCCATATGCCTTCAATTTTAAGGAATTTTATAAATCCAAAATGACTCCTAACTTTTAGGAAGTCATAACCAATTTATTTTATCCCAATGTTTTTGAATTAAAATATCACCATAATATCTTTAATTCAAATTTTGAATTCTGAATTTAAAT
>QANZ01038419.1:3918-18909 GCA_003254925.1 Chamaecrista fasciculata
TATTATTTATTTACATTTTAAATTTATTTTTTAAAATAAAAAATTAAATATAAATAACTAAAATATGATTCTTTAAAAAAAATATATATATGAATATAATTAATTAAATTTAAATATTTATATATGAAATGTTAAATTAAAAGTAAAATATAAAAATTAAATAAGTAATAGGGTATCGGATATCGGATACCCTAAATATCCTTTCATTTCGGACGGATATAGGGTATCCGAGGGCAATATCTGTATCCGTCCAATATCTGAAAAAAATTTAATTTTTACTATCCGTATCCGATATCTGGTATCCGACGGATACCGGATATTTTTTCGGATGGATACGGACGGATATCCTAACTTAGGATATAAATTGTCATCCCTAACCGAGCTAACAACTCAGTCCCTGAAAGATTAAAATATACAATTTAATCCCTGAAAGATTAAAACGATGTAATTTTTAATCCCTAAAAGATTAAAGCGGTATACTATTTAGTCCATAAAAGGACTAATTAGTTAGTATATTATTTTGATTTTTAAGGGACTAAATTGTACAATTAAATCTTTTAAGAATCGAATTATCAGCTCGGTGATCTTTCAGGGACCAAATTATTAGTTTATTCTAAAAAAAATATGAAATCATGAATGGAGGTTGATTGGCCCATACAAAGAGGGACACCTTGATAGTTTTGCTAAAAAGGACTAATTAGTTAGAATACGATTTTTTATTTTTGAGGGACTAAATTGTACAATTCGAATCGAGTTATCAGAAGATCTTTTAAGGACCAAATTATTAATTTATTCTAAAAAAAAATATGAAATAATGAATGGAGGTTGATTGGCCCATAAAGGAGGGACACGTGGATAGTTTTGTTAAATGATTGGAGGAAAAATAACATTATGACAGCTGTGGGATTTGAACCCACGCCCTTTCGGACCAGAGCCTAAATCTGGCGCCTTAGACCACTCGGCCAAACTGTCAGATGAATACCTCTCGCTAAGTTATTATAGATTAGATTTCTAATTTCAACTNCTAAGTTATTATAGATGGGATTTCTAATTTCAACTTTCTGACTTTTTGTTATCGAAACACAACATTTGGATCCCAAACCCATCAACAAAGGACTCTACTTCCTATAAATATTGTTAAATAATCTGAATGGTATTTCATATTTCATAAGCTCCCGCACAGTAATTTCACAAATCTCAAATGAAATGCTGAATAATATTAAGATACTAACCTTCCATTCTGTTTTTCCAATATAAAATTCAATTGTCAAAGGTAAACTAATCTATGAAGAGGCAGGAGATTTTGTTACATGTTGATTTATTTAATTTATTTTTTTATAAGACTATCATGCCTATCCCCTTTATAATTTAGATAACAAATTAATCTTTATTTAAATTATGAGATTCCTGGTAGGCTTGGTCACTCCTTTAAAGTTCCATTCTCAAATTCAGCCCAAAATTTTTCTCAAAGCTAGTACTTCATTATCTGAAGTAGAGTAGTGTGAAGAGAAAGAAAACGCAAAGTGAGAGAGAGAGTAAATATGGAAAACTCATTTTCTCTGGCAGTGCTCACTTTTGGCTAAATCCAATGGTGCAACTTGCCAAAATTCATACCGATGAGAATGAGTCGATATGATGACGAAGATACTCTCAAAATTGAAACACCAATTTTGTTGTAGTAGGGCTGGTTTGATGGAGCCTCTTTCATTGTCGTGAGAGGAAGATTTGTTGGGCTTGGCCACTCGTTTGAAGGCCCATTCTCAAAGTCAGCCCAAAGTTTTTCTCAGCAGCTGGTGCTTCATTCTCTGAAGTGGAGTGGTGTGGAGAGCAAGCTAAGAAAGTGTGGAGAGAAAGAACACGCAGAGTGAGAGAGAGAGTAAAATTTGAAAACTCATTTTCTCTGCCAGTGGTCACTTCTGGCGAAATCCAACGGTGAAACCTTCTCTGATCAAGCTAAAATTTGGAGGTATGTTCTTGACATACTAGTCTTGATATCCTACGGTCCGTTTTTTGATTGGAGCTTTTGTTTGTTAAAAATGGATTTTTGAAGTTTAAGGAGCGTCCTATCCAGACTTCCTGAACGATGTCCATTGCCAGAAAAATCCAATGGTAAGATCTTCTCCAATTGAGCTGATATTTTGAGGTTATATTTCGGACATCCTGTTCTTTATATCCTGCAGTCAGGTTTTGAATTGAAGATGATTTAGGTATTCCAATTGGGTTTTGAACTACTGCTCTATTTTTGTGCGTTTTCTTTGTTGTCTCAACTTTATTTGCGCTTGGAGATTTGTGTATTTGTTAGAGGAAGCTTGTGGGTTGAATATATTGTTTTAGGGTCAGTTGAGAGAATATTGCCCTAGATATATTTTGTTGGCTCATTTTGTTAGTGTTTCTTGTACTCAAATTTTGTAAGATAATGTCTTTACCTCTTTTGTTGTTGTAAGAGGTTGTATAGTTGTATTCTTTGATCGATGCAATAATAATAGTTAGACATTGTTATTTGAATCCTTGGGCAATTGAGCAAAAGTATTGTATTCCATTTTTTTGCTTCCAAATTGTTTAGTGATTTGTAGCTTTACCGACATTTCCACTTCTGCAGTGTCATCGCCAATCACGCTTCCGCCCGTCAGTTCCATAATTAAAATAAAACTCTTATAACAATAATATCTTCTATCACAACTACGAATTAGTTAAAACTCAGGTTTGAAAATATGTGAGGGCTTTATTTAGTAGATAATATATAAATTCATGTCGTAAATTCTTAAAGAGATCGAAATTCAAAGGTATTTACTTACTCTAGTGGGATACCGGTGTTTACCCGACTTTAATTTACCCAGAACTAAAAAAAGAACATACGCCAGCCTGCTTTATATCATACATACAATGGGCGGTACAAAGATCGATTAGAGTGGCAAACTGTTCGAAACAAGACTTTCTATTAATATGGAGTAAGACGTTATAACTTTTCGAATGAAACAAATTTTGAGATTTGTAATGAATATTACAGAGAACAAAAAACAAAAAGTAAGAAAGGCAAGAAGCCTACTAATCTCCAAGTCTGGTTTAGTCAAATGGATCAATTCGCAGGTCATGTTCACTTGCCATCATCATCCCGGTGCAAAGGCAAGTTGGACACATAACCTAGAAAACATATTAAAAATTAGTAGTCATTATTAGTAATCACTAATCAGAGGTAAAGTTTCAGGGCATTTAATGCACTAACACAAATTAAAATATTACTAGTTCAGTGTGACCAGCATATGCATTTGGATGTACTCATTCTTTTTAGGGATGAAGAAGGAAGACAAGTAGAAGAACAGCATATTTTAGTTATATCAACAAGTCAAATGGTGATTCTATTGGCAAGAGCCCCAAAGCAAAACACTCGCATATTATAAGTTCTAAGTTCTAACAAAAAGTGTGACCAGATTATGTACCTTTCCTGCACCAGAGCAATTTAGACACCTTCTGGTTGTAGGCGCTTGCAGAGGTCTGTCAGTAGGACTAGACACTGAGATTGGATCAATGTTCAAGCATACGCCACTCGCAGAACAGCGAGCGCAAGACAAGTATCCTATCCATAAATTACGGTACATCCAAAGTTCAAAAGATTAATAAGAAAATTCTGAATCACATCTGATATGAATTAAGCAGTAGTAGAGATCCTATTCGGATGGTGAGAAGACTTTCTGAAGCATTGCAGTCCGAATAAACAAGTTAACATAAATATATGCCTAATCATAGCACTTGTTAAGAGGTCTATATTTTGCAAAAAAACACTTAATGCATATTGGTTCAACTGATTGCTGAAGTGTGAATGAATACTACCATAACAAAATAGGAAAAGGTACAATAGAACCCTACTGTACAATAAATATCCCGAGAAAAAGTGGGAAGAAAATTAGAAAAAAAAAAATCACGTCCTTTGAAGTGGGCATGATTGTGTTCTTTAGAGCTTATGGAATAAACATATTCACAAACTAAGCTGGTACATACCAGTTCCATGGCAATACTTGCACATTTTTTTCTCTTGCTGCTCAACATTATTAGCCTCAATTAACATCAGTATTGAAATCACACCGACTGCCCCTCCAGAAAAGGATGCCACAATTGGATCGACCTGACTAATTTTGTAATGCAAACAGGTAAAATTAGAGACAGACATCAAGCAAACCAGCTATTCATCAATAGAGAAGTTGCAATCATGAACAAACAAAAGCAGGGCAATCAGAGGACAGCTATACCTTAATTGCAAAGGCAAATGCAAGCTCCTTATGAAATCTTCATATGAGGTACCGCCTAAACCTAATTTTAGCTCCAGCTGTCATCAGCGAAATAGGCTTCAGTATTTAAAATAAATGTAGATCAGGGTATAGAACATATAAACTTTTACTGCAAAATCCTTAACAATAGAAAGCTATATTACAAATCAACAATTCAATGATCCATGGAATGAATGTAATTCGTTATAGCATATCAATTGAGGCAAATTCTCAAATTTGGCAACCCAATGCATAAATGTGCCGTAGTACTTTATGAAATCTAGCTTTAGCCATACCACATGAATAACTGCGCCCTAGAACTTTATGAAAACCTTCTGCTTCATATGATGACCGGAAGTTATTTTCTCTACGACAACAAGTTTCATAAATACAAGCTATCTATCATTATCTCTGAAATAGCCCTAAAAGAAGATTAGTCCAAAATATCTGGTTTTATATCTAGATTAATCAGCTACCTAAATATTCAGCATTAAATTGAATATTTTACCAAAACCGTTTAGTGGAATACAAGTCCTCTCTCCAGGTCCACACGCTTATCCTTGGATTCAAACCTTTTCCCTATTCCCAGCCATTTCTTACCATACAAGATGTTTAGAAGGGTGCTAAGTAAGAATATTAAAAAATATAAGTTGAATATAAGGGTCATTAATGGATGATCATTTTTCCTGTCGAGTTTGATATTCTAATGGAGTCAAACATGACTACATATAAATAGAGAGGGAGACAGACAGAAAAAAAAAACATGAACACGCAATGTAACAAATTACCGTTGGTGCAATAAGCCCACCGAACACAATTATAGCAAAGATGAGGGATAAGCTAGTTAGATGGAGCTTCTTCAAGGTCTTCGGTGTCTAGTTCAAGAAGAAAAGCACAGGGTAAGTCGAATATAAAATGCCAATTCAAGTTTACTTTAATTCTCCATAAGCAATTTGATACAGAAAGGAAAGGAAGCTATGAAGATTGAAGACGGAACTGTTGTTAACTTGTTTGCTAATTTCTGAGACTCACCACATGAGGTAGAAAAGGAATTGACGATGGAATCTCGGGCATCTCGTGTGCTTCCTCCTCCCCGTCTTCGTCGATAATTCTCGCAATTTTTATGCGTTGCTGTACGCGTAATCTTCTTACCTGTTCGAATCACCAAAGAGTCTATAAAAATTAATAGGTTTGACAATTAGAGAAATCAAGAGAATATAAACTAACCTCTTCCATGAGAAGGAAGATCTTATTCCGCCTACTCTTTATGTTGTCTTCAATTTCCAGCAGCTGCATCTGAACAAAATCCTGAACTGTCTCTGGCCCCTCAATAATGCAAAAGTTGCTGGAAACAAAAACCAATTGAATGATTCATTTTCTGAGATAGTTACAAAACATAACAAATCTAAGCTTCTATGAAAGAACCTTGAGATGTTTTCATCCTTTGAAGAAGAGCAGAGAATTCTGGATTTGGAAAGAATGAATCGATTGGCGTTTGGAGCAAAAGAGGGCCTGAGAGATGAAGGAGTCCTTGACGGAAGGAAATGAGTATAGAGAGAGAGAGTCGTCATTGTTCGGTGCTCATGGAAGAGTAGTGGAAACAGTGAGAGAGATTTATTGAAATTTAGCTTCAGAATCGAGGCCCAGGGTTTGAGAAAAACTGAATAGAAGGGTTTATAGTGGAAAGTGGAAAGTCTCAATCTCAAACCAAGCGAACCAGAATATGCCACGTGCATAATCTAGTTGGCTTGGAGACACTAGCCTAACTCACAACGTGAACGTAATTACAAAATGTTTCAACATGTAAAAGATGAAACACCTGCTTAAACTAATTTGTCCCTCTCCTCCTTATAGTGTCCTGTGTAGAAATTCAAGTGTATAGAAGAAATGAAGGAAACGAATTGTATTATTCAGTCCTCAAGTTACAAATCTGAGAGCTATATATACAACAGTTCCTGTAACTAAGAGGCTAAGAGCTGACTAACAAAGGACTAGAGTGATATTTACACCAAATAAGCAACGGCTAAGCTAACTAATCTGAGAACTAAAACTCCTAACTAACAATAATTAGTTTTCCAGCTCAGCATCAGTAACCATCAGTCAACTACTCCTTCATAGTTCATCCTGTTCTTATCAATCATCTTGAGCTTTTCTGGGTGGCCGATTGAAACAGAGCCAGTCTTCGTCATTGTTTTTTTCTTTTGTTTCCATATACTATTAATAATCCTCGTCCTTACAATTCTTTTATAATTATAATTATACTGCAGAATATTCGGATTTGATTGACTCTGTCTCAAATTTTTCAGATAAAGTCAATAAAACCCAAATGCATACTTTTCCTGTTTTAAAATGTATAATTTACTTTCTACAAATTAATAACGGCTTCGAGCAGCTATTTCCCAGGCAAAACAATGAAATTATTAAAATTAACACTTAAACTCGAAACTCGAGTACCAAAAAAGTGCTCTTTTTCAATTTTCATAAAATTAAAATGCAAAACTGTGTTTATATATACACGTACACTTGAATGACTTGATTAACCTTATATTTCAACTTTGTGTTTATATATAGAAGTCTTTCGCAAAAAGAGCAACTGATGGTGTAGAATTTCAGTACAAGTAAATACCCCTCCACCTTCGAAGTTCTTAGTTCTCTGATGTGTCAATCTTGTCTTTCAAGTCGCATGCTTTAAGAAAATGGGAACCTTAAGTTCATTAACTCTGAATAAAAAGCTAAAGAACCAAATATGAGGTAACAGTTGCATAAAATAGTTCGTGAGCTCCGTATCTTTTCATCTATAAAAACTCATGGAAGATTGAAAAAACAGTATCCATTACAGTGCATATAACGTGCACATCATCAACGGCTGATATAATTGTATGCCAATTTCGAAGCACGAATTGTTGGCCAGTAAGCATAAAATTGCATATAAGACGAATCGTTGAAATATAAGGCTTCTTTAGTTCTTTTAACTCGAGATCAGTTCATCAAAAATTCTATTAGTACATTACAATGAAAGCATGTTCACACCCTGGCGATTTCAACAGACTTCTTGAGGGCTAGCAGAAGACTCCTCATGATTCTGGGTTCACCAGGCGGTTCCTTATCTTTTAAGGGTCCATTCCTTATGGCACGGAAAATTGGAGCAGAATTATCAGTTGCTGGAAAGACCAAGCAGTCAATATACACTAGAACTTCTGTTTGCCCATCTCCAATTGTGATAAATCCCAATCTGGCTCCACCTGGTATTTTGTCCACCTGCTTGTTTAATAGAAGATTATTTGAGACTCCGAAGAAGCATTCAGCAAGCATCATAAAGGACAAGAAAAATTCAGCAAGCATCAATATCAAATTACCTAAAAGAACTAGATACTGATTTACAACAGAGTTGCTATTATAGCCACAACAAATAAAGGGGAAAATAAAATATGTAGAAACAGAATGGCAGAAGGATTTCTCCGTAAGGTTTGAATCATTATAGATCATCAATCTTTGGAAAGAAAGCCAACGAGTTAAACATAGGCTCAAGCAGGCTACAACAGTAAACGAGAAAAAGTATGCAGTTTTTACAGATTGATGGATATGTGTATTCTAGATCCCTAACCCATGGTATCTTCCATGTGTCATAATGGAAATATGTTATCGCATAGCATACAGCTCAGAAGTCAAAATGGTATAAATATAAACTAATTATCCTTAAAACGGTGAGATGAATTGCATGAAGAAGGAATATACCTTTAGAGGCACAGGAAGTGGTAGATTGGCGCCCTGGCAAAGACTGTTTGCCCACTGTCAAAACCCAAGAACAAGATAGGGTCAAAACAAATGAATAACCTAATTCTCCAGTAATCATTTAAGCAAGAAAAGAAAAGATTCTGGAGATTTATTCGGTATCATCGATCAGAATATAAAAATCCTGGGTAAATTATTAACCACATTATATATCATAAGATATCTGTACTGTACTTGAGGTAGGGAAGAAATAGAGGAGAGCATAGATTATAGAGTATAGACCACTTAACATTTCTGAAACCAGAACTAGATAGAATCTTGAGAGTGAAGAGGGAGGAGAGACGAATTGAAATGGTAAGGACACCTGAAAAAGCAAGGATTCGAATCTTTGAAGATCAGTATTCAAAGGCAAAACCATTGTGCCGAGAGAAACTCCATCGTCGTCATCACCGGCGGGGCCATTGTTCCCGGAGGAGGCCTTGGCTACCGGCACTGCCGTTAACTCCGCCGCCACATGATTGAGGTTGCGAAGCATAAGAGAGCGGTGTTTGTTGCAGGTGTGGATGCGGGAAACATGAGAAGTGGAGGATAACGAAACATGGGGATCCAGTCGCGTCAGGTAGAGAAATTGCCTTATGGCACAAGCCATAGCTTTCCGGCCTTCGTCTTCTACGCACTGATTTCTCGGTTTAACAATACGCAAGGGAGTGAAGAGGCGAGCAGCTACAATTTAGTGGAAATGGTATATCGTTAACAAGATTCTGTGTTTATGGTGGGAAATGCTCCGATAGGGGGCCCACGTAACGTGGCAAATTTACAATCTTTGCCACTTTCATTTTGTCAATCTGATGAATCTATTTGTGTTGCGAGATCAGTAATATCTTTTTGACGTGCCTTCCTATTTAAACTAATCATTGTATGATTGAAACTGCCACTTGCATAAATTTACTCATAACTATCTATAAATTTCTCTATACTACCGTTGTCGATGTTGATTGTTGAACAATGGAAGCAAATGTGTTTTCTATCGTTTCGCTCCAAATCATGAATTTTCTACCAAATTGCCATGGAGAAGACAGGGGAAACGTTATAAAACATCACCCAACTGTAAGAGTAGGAAAAAACATTCTAAAGATGCCAAGGTTTCCCGCTTTAATCTAAAAATTTGTACATAACAAGTGGCAAGACAATCACATCTTGTACATCATTAAGAACAGCAGAGATCACTCTAGAAAGCCGAACTATTGCACAGTTTTGCGGCCCAAAAAGCAATGTTTTACACTAGTTGCCTCTGCCATACTTTCAACCCTCTAACCACCTGTGAAGTACTTCGCCTCTGCTTTGTAGGGTTCATCGAGAAATAAACTATGAAGCGGAACATGCTTCAAGTTTTGGAAGTAAACTTCGCCATGCATCCGCAATACCAGTTGCCAGACGTGCCTGACCTTTGGCAAATTCATGGAAAGCAATGCCCAGATCTTTTGTCTTCTGTTCCTGGAAACGCACTATCTCCTCGTTCATCAATCTCACAATCGTTTCAAATGTCTTTGCTGCTTGTTCACTCTCTACCTTCAACTGCACCACAAAATCAAATGTCACTCCGAAACAAACAAATTGATAGATATGTCATTGATTATTGCAGAACATATAACAACCATTAGTAAACTTGCCTCATTATATTCATGCTGTGCTTCTCCCACTTTATCAGATCGAGTCAGCATGAGTTTGTCACTGCATTCCAACAGATATAATTTAATAATAATCAGAATATTAGATACAATCTAATCAAACAACCACATAGAAAACGCCAGACTTGTTTGCATTTGCAAAGCGAACACGAGTTTACTTGGGGAAAAGGAGGCCTTATGCCACAAATAATAAGTATTGCGTGCAACGTCAGCCCAAAGAGAATACTATGTTGTAAACGCATTCTATTGTGCCATTCTAGATTACGTGAACTAAGAAAACAGAGAGTCGCGAACATACAGATTAATCTCCTTCAGCTTCAGAGTTTCAGATAGTTCACATTGTCTCCTGAAGGCATTGGCTCTCTCTGCAATTGTTGCCTGTTTCAAAATCATACAGATGAGGATGAGGTCTTTTCTTTCTATTATTTCAAGAAAAAAGGGGGAAGAGAGGATTGAGGAGCCAAAATGAAAGGTCCTTTTGATGAGGCAGTTGGGACTTACATTCACAACCAAACAAAACAAAACAATATACTCAGTCATGAAAAAGAAACAAACGAAACCTTAATAGATTGCACAGCACGGACATAGTCTTTCAGAGGTTCTTCAAAATTCATCAAGAGCTGATAGGCCTGCTTGCCAGATGATTGTATCACAAACTTGTACTCTTCATCTATAATACGAAGGCTTTTACTATTATTTTTTTAATAGAAACCAACAATAAGAAGCTTACCTCCTTTTGCAGCTTTATTGATAAAGTCTCTGACTTTGCCCCAAGTTCAGAGAATGCCTTCCCAAGAGCATTTCCTTCACAATCACCGAGAAGTTTCACTGTTTTCCCAAAATCTGATAGTGATTGCCCCAACTCTGCAAGAACCATCAAAGTGAGAATCACATTTTGCATTGATCACATGACGAGAGGAAAAAGTGAAACTGTGGTAATGAAGGGCCTAACGGAAAGAACAAAAGACAAAAACAACTATAGGGCGCCAAAGGGAAACCCTAAATACTGTCATCACCTCTGTGTCTCTTGACAAGTCGATAAGCATGTTTTTGAGCTTCAGCCAAATGGTTCTCAAGCTCAAAGATGTAATGTTTCATCTTTTCATATTCAGGAGTTGATTCTTCCACTGGCTTCTCTTTCCCAAGGACAACATCGCTCACTTTTGATTGCACGTCCTGTCAGAATATGTACAAACAATCACAAACAAGATAAAGGCACCTAAACACTGAACCAGACAAGCTGAAAGGTAGTAAAATCAGTAGCCTCAGACAGAGGAAATAGCAATATCTTAAGCTTGGTAAGTTCCATGTATGGTACCACAAGAGTAAAATACAGATGTGGAATAGCACTTCAATATAGCAGAATGCAATGATCTGGGGTAGATCTCAGGGTAGCATCAAACCTGGTTCACTGTTAGAAATGGTTTTTCATGTCATGCAATGGGTCTATGAATAGTTACTTTGAGAAGAGCATCTTAGAAATGGTTTCGTCGCTGCTAGCTTTCTTTACCATACTACTAGTATTAACAAAACATTCTAGCAACTATCCCACTTTCTTAATAAATAATTTACTTATAAATCTTTTTAAATGATTAAGAGTCAAATCAATACCAGTATACTACCATTATCTCAGTCCCATTAACTTTCTTCTTGACTTCAATAGATATAAGAATTCAAGTAAATTAAATAATTTGTTAGAGTTTGAAATAATCATTTATACTTTTTCCTTGTTTTCCTTTTCCATGTCATGCACATGCAAAAGTTTACTCCATTTAATAGATTAAAACCATAATAGAAAAATCACCATAACACTAAAGCTACATATCTTACCTTAAATATCTGCATTAAATCAGTTGGCTTCTTCTTGAATATGCTAGCTTCCTGCGACCTTATTCTTTCCATTGTCTGCATACACGTAAAGAAATCAAAATGTAGATTTTCTTCTCTCTTAAAAAATTGACAAAGATAGCTCAACTAGTACATTAATTACGATGATATAACCACAGAAGAGAGAGACGTTCAGCTGCAAGTCTCACACATCCCAGATACCACACTTTCCAACATGTGAAATGGGTGAGAATTGTATAGTTCTGGATAACTAAGAATATTGCACAATTCTTTTTTTTTTTTTCTTCTTTGTGGGTACGTCACAAGGCAAGGCTTTGAGTCTAAGACATCTTAATAATTCCCACAATCCCCTCATCACAAGACCAAGCGTAATGCTTCTAGTTTTGTGTTTGAGAAATATTAACAGCTCATCAACTATTTGGTAGTGATCTAGGGAAACTAATATTCAAAATGAACAATCTTTTTTATCATAATTCTTATAATGAATTAAATATTTGAACTCAAATTAAAACAATAGGGCAGTAACAATGGGCTACTAGTGTGAAGAAAGAAGCAAGCTTTGCACTCATGATAGTGCAGCAAAGCCAATCTCATCTAAAACACATGAAACTGCAAGGAAGGAAAAATTTTACTACTGAAAAAGAGGAACCACCTCTTCATCCGCCTGCAAAAAGGTCCTCAGATCTTCACTTTGCTGAAGCTCATTATGTGAAGCTATCCTATTTACAAATATATCCAATGCCTGACGCCTCATCTCAATAAATTCAGCACTGAAACGGAACTTCTCTGCAGTGATGAAACAAAAAGTAACAACAGATAGTAATTTTGGATTGATTTATAGATTATCAACACCAACACTGATTGGATCTTCATTGAGTACTTTATAAAGCACAGTGCAAGGCTTCTATAGGATTCTTATCAAAATAGATTATTCATAAGCAATGGTTATGACCCTACTGTCAATCAAACACCATGAAAAATGCACATCCGGACACGCCAAGTACATTTATCATCACACTGCGACTGAAATATATCATGATAAAAAACTGTACATACATTATACACAGGTAATTTAGAGCTTTTTATAAAAATATATACATGTGTGTATACAGGGGATCAATTGAGACCAGAGTCAATCAAGATAATGTTTACACTGTTGAATAACTTTTATAAGGTAAATTTTTTCAGGAAATCAACTACTGGATTTGATGTTCTAGTTATAAACATCATAAATGCAAAATTTGACATAGTACAAAATCAATGTTCAATAAAATTTTCAAAAATGAAGAGACTTTAAACTATTTGATTACAGAGTTATTGTTATTCATTTTTTCTACAATTCGGTATGTAAGACCAACATGGTAATTATATCTAATTCAACAGTTGAATACTTGAATCAATGAAAGTTATTCCCTATAGTAAGATACTAAATGGTGTAAGAATGCCACTATAAAGCAATACCCTTCAATCCAGATAGTTTCATATTTCATTACCATAAAAGGAGACCAATATAACTTTTGAAAATATGACATAACAAGAAAATAAAAGCATACAAAAAGGATGCCAAATTGGCATATTATACAAGCTAATAGCAGCTTGAATAATTAAATAATATGAAAGACATAAGAGAGATTTCTGGCAAAAGATATTACCTACAGCACTTTTCTCTGGAAGGGGTGGAATGAATATGCCTTTATACTTCTCAAAAAGACGGTCACGTAACCAAACAAAGTCACTGTAGCGTCGGATGACTATCTTCTCAGGTCCCTGATATTCTGGAAAATTTGTCTGCCAAGAAAGATTTCAGTTGATAAGACAATGAAATAGTAGATTCTATATATGCATATGCCTTGCGAAATCCAGGGCTGGCTGGGGAAAGCCAAAACTTAAGTAATGAAACAAGAAATCTTTGCATTGACAATAGGAGTGTGAAAATAGAGCATCTACAGTAGTAGTTAATATATCATGATAGTAAATTAAAGTGAAAGAAAGATCATATTCGTACTGAGATATAGAGTACATTAAATACAAGAGAATGACAATTGCATTCCACATCAATGGAGATACTAGGAACTTGTTTTGTTATACTTCTATTTTTTAGTCTCCATTAGGCTATCTCTATGTCTCCATGCCACGTCAACAGAATATGCTAAAATCTATGCTCATTCTTGAGTGAATGGAAAATTGCCACTGTTCTGGGCATCCTTTTTCCATTCCCATCCCCATTACAATTTTGCAGACGTTGATTCCTTCTACAAAAAAATAGCCTTCGTGTATTCTAAGTTTCTAACATGGTTAAAGCCAGTGGAAAATAAGCATAGAACAGGCTAGACATGAATGCACGTTGGTTCATAACAACTCAGGCATATAAGTACGTTGTCTATACGTTATAGGCAACAACATAGAGAGGGGAAACCATATCACCAGACCTCAAAACAATTCATTTCGTGGCTTCTTTCTCTGCTTCTGCCTGTCTCAGTCTATAACTATCTATTTGTTTAACTATACCAAAAGATGATAGGAAAAATCGATACTTTTAGAACGTGCCATAACGCTCCAATCATTCATTCAAGACCACAATTACTAGCCAATTTATGCAAGTTTTACTGCGTTTGGGGTGCAAGATGACGATGTTACAGAAAAACTGGTTATTCCTTGAAATCGCACAATATCATGATTACTGTCATTGAATACCCCAAACTCAACTTCCTTATCACATTATTCTACCAAACATAAGATAGTTTCTTACATATAGATTCTCAGCAGTCGGTAATTTATCATTGATGGATTTGTATTCCAATGAATGTAAACAAGCGAAAGTTCATTCAATCCTATCCTTGAGACAAGTGCGAAAAATTCAATACAGTAATGCAGCACCGAGACTCGAACATAAACAGGCAAATAAAGCAAACAAAGACGTCGATTTCGACTCAATGAGACATTTGCATCTAAAGAAGAAAATAGAGCTGCCGATAAAGGGGAAAACAAAGTAATGAAAAGTAGAGAGTTACTTGGGTGATGACGCGGTAGGAGATATAGGCTTGGACGCCATTGCCGAGCTTAACCGGATCAGTTACAGAGACAGATAGGAAGGGCTCCGAAGACTGAGATCTAGGGCTCAGCGTCGACCCAGAGAGACTTCTCTGCTGTTCCATCAGAAGGGGAGAAAATTGAGAAAAACGAAAGATTTTAGGTTCTAGTGGGAGAAACGCAGTGGCATATGAGTAATTACCGTAGGATTCATGGACGTTGTGGGCGGAAGAAGAAGGAGAAGAAAAAGATGGAGAGGTCACAGCGTATTATTTGTGATTCTCTCCTGAGAGAATCAGATAGGGATGCGGGCGAGTCAGTTGAGTGGAGAGCGGTGAGTTGGGTGGACGAGTCGTGACGATGTTAACATGAAACAAGAATTTTGTTGTCGCAGCCTGCACGGAACCTCATTTTCTTTTCTTTTTTTTTTT
>QANZ01038434.1:0-26117 GCA_003254925.1 Chamaecrista fasciculata
ATTTTTAGTATAAGAATTGTCCTTCATTAGATAAGGATGTTACAATGGGTGAGTAAAAATTAATTTTTTTTTTCTGAAAAAATTATGGCTCAAGGACCAATTTGATTTTTGAAGGAATTGTTTTTTTTTTAATTATTAATGCTTATGTGGTAAATGAAGCACATGTGGCGTTTTGTTTATTTTTTTTGTTTTTGTTTATTTTTTTTTTTTCAGTTTTCCAACTGCTGACGTGGCACTAACCATTCCACGTCAGCATTTAATGGACATATCATCGTCTTGGCTAACGTCAATTTCACGGAAGGACCAATTTGACTAACGTTAGTAAAATTCGCGGACCTTTTGTCAATTTTCATAAATCATGGACCAATCTGTCAGCGACTCAATAATGCAGGGACCAATTTAAGAGTTTACTCGATTTGTTACTCTTACTCCAACAGCTACCTTTTGGAAGTCCTCACATGAGTATTTATCTTCAAATTTGCAACACTTTCAACTATCTTTTGGGAAAGAGATTATTTACTGTATGGATCTGTTAAAGTATATAAATTGGTTCATCCGGATCGTCCATTATTAGAATGAGTATAAGTTCATTTCAATGGACTATTCAGATATAAATCAATTTATATATACTTTAATAGATCTATAATTCATCAGTAGATTCGTTTTTCAGTTTTTTAGTAAGAATGTTGGTCACTTTAGGAACTCAGAGTCATGTTAAAGATTTTTAATTAATTATGATTATGATGCATGCAATTCTTTTTTTCTTTTAACAAGATGAGTTATAAGAGTGTGTTTTTCACTTTCATGATTTCTTGTTTTTAATTTATTTTCACTCAAAATAAAGAATATGATTAGAAATTGTATTATTTGGCTCCAGCACAGATTTTTTTTTAAAAAAATTCTTTAAAACATTTTAGACATAGAAAATATCAAAAATATATTTTAGGTATTTTTTTAAAAAATATTAATTAAAATATTTTTATATCATATATATTAATATAATCATTTAATAATAATCAAATTAACAAACACATAAAGTTTATAATTAATTAAATTTTTTGAATATGAAAATTTAAAAAATAGAGTTTCAAAGATAAAGATAAGAAATATTTTCTTCCATCAGATGCACCCTAATATCACTTAAGTGGCAATTTGTGGCGTTTTGTCAACTTACTTCTTGTCTGGATATCTTTATTATTTAGCTTGGTCTATTTTGGTCCCTATTTCGGCGAATAGAAGAATAAAAGATTTAACCCAATTGGCAATATATCTACTATTCCTATTTCAAACATGAAAAAAATGCAATCAATTTGATTATATCTTAAAATAATAAAAATATATAATCATGAAAAATAATAATTTTTTTTAATGAATATATACATGATTTAGAAGAGGTTATGATTTTTCTTTTAAGAAAAAAGTTGAGTTTAGGATGTGAAGTAGTGGGGTGAGAGAAAACTAATTTTTACCTCCATGATACACGTATTGTTTTTTTTTTTTTTAATTTGTAATATAAAGAATTTTTTATGGGCCCAAATCATTAGCAACTCCTTCACGTGAAGAATAATTAGCTTTTAAAAAATGAAGCAATAAAAAGGAAATAACTTCTCATAGATTCTATTTTCATTTGTTCCAAAAAGGAAAACAATTATAGCCTATTGTTGCTAGAATTGTTTCTCCGTGGACCTTAGTTTTCTCCGTTTATATATAATTAAGGGTAAAAGTACTAATTTCGTCCTTAAATTTTACATCAATTGTCAATTTCGTCCCTAATGTTTCACATTTTAGTCAATTTTATCTTTAGACTAACTTCTTTAAAAAAATTAACGACAGACTGCATTCTATTTTTCAACCTGAGTTAGAATTTGAGTTTGAGTTTATTTCTCTATCAATTTTATATTAATATCATTAGTCATGTAGATTCTGTCGATATTATTTAGCTAAAGTAAAAACAAAAGATAAAATTGACTAAAATATGAAATATTAAGAATGAAATTGACAACAAAAATAAAATAGAGACGAAATTGACAAATAGTATAAAGTTTGAGGACGAAATTAGTACTCCTCCCTAAAATTAAGTATTACCAGGTCCTACATTCTTAGGTTGTCATAACATTCAACCTACTTGCTCCGAGAAACTAGCTAGAATATATATATATATATATATATATTTTGGCCTGAAAAATATAATTCATTCAAAAGCAAGGCAAAGCCAATCACAGTACAAACAAAAAAACAGTAAAATAATCCAATCTTTCCCTAGCATCAACAAGAACACTAGACAGAACATAAACTAACGAAAGTGGGGGGTTTGCAACCCATCCAAGAGGATCCATCTTCGTGTTAGACAAATTGGCAAAACAATCAGCTGCCAAGTTAACGAATCTAGAGATTCAACTAAAGTTACAACCATATAAAGAACTGAAAACACAAAAAAAAACCCCGACCAGATCCAGAACGCCGCCGCCACAAAACCCGCTGCAGAAAACAAACGAACACGAGCAAAGAGCACACAGATCTGGGAAGGAAACTCGCCGAAAACTGTTGGGGATATGCACGAATTTGTGGTATAGAATTTAGTTCGAGTTGCGTCACAAGGACACTGTCCTTAAGAGTTTATTCCGCAACCCTCTGTAATTAGAAGCGGTACTCCCCAGGATTAAACTTGTTGATCTTTTTGTTGATACAACAAGGTCACAGAACAACATAAGATGGAATTCAGTAAGTTGGTACAGATTAGTCCCTGATACGTCTCTCACGTACTGATCAAAAATAGCCATAATATAGGTAAAACATCAGAGCTAATAAACACAATTTAATCATAAATTAAATTGTTTTATTACTCATAAATTGATTTAAAAACTAATCAATTACCATTATCTTCTGATCAATAACCATCAAGAATTTAATCATAATAAAGTGGTAAGTTTAGGAAATAATGACCAAAAAATAATAATGATAAAAAATATTAAAAGATATTTTGGTTCTTCATTGATCTCACAAAATATGTGACTTTTATTTGACACACTCAAATATTATAATATATAATTATATAATATTCCCAATGAAAACCACCTAAACTTGAAAAACACCGCCGTATAAGACACACACAGAAAAGAGTATCACCGTAGAAGGCCAAAACTAGGAGGCACCGCCGATAACCCTAATATGAAATAGGTGAGTACTCCTCTCAACGTGTGAATTATTGTGTATATTTATGGTGTTGGTTAGATATTGAGATCCATGTTATTACGTCCCTTTAAAGATTTGGAACTTGTATGCAGATGAGTATGATATTTTGGTTGCAGATGAGTATGATTATTAATCAGGAAAGGGTAAACTTTTTTAAATTTTGGTTGCAGATGAGTATGCCAATTTTCCATTAAGGCTTACATATTTGTTTCCTAGTTATGAAAGTTACATTGATGGTGCCAATTTGCATCAGCAGGAGCTGAGGGCTCTCAATCAGACTAATCAAGGATTAGTATGATATTTGTTTTTATTACTTATTATTAAAGCTAATTAATTAATTAATTAATTGGTGAAATTAATTGAGATTTTCATTGTGTTGGCTGTGATGCAAGTCCCCTTTAAAACCCAACTGGGTGATTCCAGAGAAGTGAGAAATGCTTTGAGGGAGAGATCACTTTTCTTAGGACATAATGGTCTCAAGGATGCTGCAAGATTATTGTTTTTCAAAGCTTTTTATTTATTCAACATAGGAACCAATGATTTTTTTGTTCGTGCTCCAAACTCAACTCAGTTTTCATCATTCACTCAAGAGGAATACATTAACATGGTGATTGGCGACATAATAGATGTGATCAAAGTATGCAATATCTGTGACATCTCTGTTTCTTTTGGATTAAAAGCATTTATGACCACATGAGTTTTTTGTCAAGAATACAAAACACCATTGAGTTTTAAAAGTTAATAAACAAATCTTCTGAAATTTCAACTATGATGACTAGTTGAATATCTCTAAATAACTTTACTTTTTTAACATAAATGTCAAAACGGTGATAATTGGATGGAAGGTTGACAAAAGGGTACAGTGTTGAGTCATTGAAGTTAAAAATTCAAGAAATCTGTCTATTAACTTTTAAAACTCAATGGTATTTTGTGTTCCTGACAAAACAAAGATATGGTCCTAAATGCATTTTAATCCAAAAAAACAGAAATATCACAAAAATTACATACTTTGATCACATCTGTCATGTTGCCAATCACCATGTCAATGTATTCCTCTTGAGTGAATGATGAAAACTGAATTGAGTATAGAACACGAACAAAAAATCATTGGTTCCTATGTTAAATATATAAACAGCTTTGGACAACAATAATCTTGCAGCATCCTTAAGACCATTATGTCCTAAGAAAACTGATCTCTCCCTCAAAACATTTCTCACTTCTTTGAAATCACCCACTTGGGTTTTCAAGGGTATCACCTGTATGACAGCCAACACAATCAAAATTTCAATTAATTTCACTAATTAATTAATTAGCTTTAATAATAGGTAATAAAAAAACTATATATACAACTCAGTCACTGAAAGATATCCATGTTGACAACTCAGTCCCTGAATAATTAATTTACACTAAATAGTCCCTGAATTATTGTCCATCTATACAAGTTGATCCTTCCGTAAGTTGCTGTTAGTGACCCCTAACAGAAATGCCGACATGTAATGTTAAATATATGCGTGGTACGTTATGTGTGAAAAAGATGCAGGGCAAAACCTTTGGTTGACCCACCATTTCTTTGTAAACAGAATTAGCTAATGAAAAGAAGCATCCTCCACTCTTCTCTCAACTCCCAAACCCCAATCTCTGTCAATACCATTCATATGTTCATTCAGAAAAGAAGCATCTAGGAAACTAATTACTAAATTGATATGGCGAAAACTAGGAAGAAGCTAAAGAAATGAAATTAGTTGGGCCATTGTGAAGCATGAGCAAGCAGGGTCATGGAGAGAACATCTGAACATGAGCGTTGTGACCAATGAGGAAATTAAACAATTCAACATGCGCATGAATCTTAAGGTGTTGCATCATGTATGTGCATGAACAATTCAACATATCTACTCTCAATGCCTCCACTCACAATAATATTGAATTATTCAAGTTTTGATTGATTCCACATGTAATCTATACTGCTTTTAATATAACATTATTTTAATTGAAATAAAATTAATTAGTTAATCAAGATTGACCAAGCCAACAAGCGTACAAGTGCAATAAATAGTAGGTGGATGTGCAAAGGTATGATTTTGAAGAAGGCTCTGTCTCAAAAAATTCCCTTTTCTGCAGATTAACTACAAAATGTCAAAATTTTCACCTCATTATTGGAACGCAGAATTGTCGATTATGGGTGCTAATTGGGGCACAAAACCAATAATATTGGTCTTCTTTAGGGTCAAACAAGAAAATTCAGGTGGTGAAAGATACTTCACATATGTGTAAAGGTAAAGATTAGAGGATTTTTGAATCAATGGGAAGGAAAAGTAGAAAAAGAGAAAGAAAGGATTGACCTGACTAAGAGAGAGAGGAAGGAATGATGAGAGGAGTCAATCTAAGAGAGAGAGGAGTATATCTTTCTTCCTCACTCACTCACGCTTAAGTGAGTACTTAACAATATCATTTTCCACATCAGTATATGATAGAAGAGTGATCTTCAAATCAGTTGAAAACAGAATTGGTTAGTCAGTTGCCACGTGTATGTGTGTTAGTTAGTCAGTTTGGTTGAGCTGTAAGCCTAGTTACTCAGCTTAGTTACTTAGTTGTATTCTAGCTTCAGTATATAATCATCTGTGTAATAGTTCTTTGTGTAAGTCAATATATGAAATACTTTTCGTCTCATTTCTCTTCTTCTTTTTACTCTTTCTTCTGCTTTCTTCACTTGTTCATCACATATCATTGTGAGAGGGGTTGTCTCTTGTCCATTAGAAGGGGCTGCCAAACCAGAAGTTTGAAATCAAAGGAGAGACTTTAGCATAGAAAGCCTCAGGAAGTAGTTAAGTCTTNCGTCTTCTTTAGTTTCTTTTAAGAGCAAAATTACTACAAAATTAGATGATACTAACTTTCTGTTATGGAAGCAACAAATTATTGCTGCTGTTCGTGCTCATAGTCTTGATGAATTTCTTTCTGGTGAAACTTCGATTCCTCAGCGTTTTCTCTCAGATGCTGATCGTGTAGCTGGTAAAGTGAATCCTGCGTTCATTTTATGGCAGAAGCAGGATCAGTTCTTGTTGTCATGGCTTTTTGCTTCGCTTGGAGATTCTATGCTTCGTCTTGTGGTTGGATCCTCAAGATCTTGTGAGGTATGGACCAAGATCCTTGAGTATTTTGGAAATCATATGGCTGCTAAAGTATATCAGTATCAAACGGAGCTAAGAAATACTAAGAAAGGTAATTGTTCGATTAATGAATATCTATTAAGAATTAAAGTTCTTGTTGATCAAATTCGTGCGATTGGTTCTGAAGTTAGTGAGCAAGAACACATTAGATGTATTTTGGAAGGTTTAACTGAAGAGTATAGTCCTTTTATTACTTCTGTGAATCTCAGATCTGAACCTCTCTCTGTCACTTCGTTGCATTCACTATTAATTACTCAAGAAATTCAACTGGCAAAGTTCCTTAAGCCTGTTGAGCCAGTCATTACAGCTAATGTGGCTACTAGTAGTGATAATTTTCAGCAGTACAATCCTAGAGGAACTGGTTTTAATCAGTTTAATTCTCATTCTAGAGGAAATTTTAGAGGAGGTTCTGGTTATAGAGGAGGAAGATTTAATTCTAATTTTCGAGGTCGAGGCAGGGGAAGATTGTCTAATAATTTCTATTCGAGGCCTTTCATTCAATGTCAGATTTGTCACAGGCCAGGACATCTTGCATCATCTTGTTATCATCTTGCTAGTTTTTCTTCTGGTGTTCAGAATTCTGGTTTTTCCTCTGCACCTAGACCTCAGTTTGGGAATCAATCTCATTTGCCTAACTATCCTTCATCTAATAATCTTTCTGCTCTTATTGCTACACCTGAGGCTTTGACTGATAATGCGTGGTATCCTGATTCTGGTGCATCAACTCATCTCACTAATAACAATTCTAATCTCATGTTTAGTAACAACTACTATGGAGGTGAACAGGTTCATATAGGTGATGGTAAGGGGCTTTCTATTCAGCATATTGGTCAATCTTTTGTTTCTTCTTCTCAAAATCCTTCAGTAAATCTTTCTCTTAAACATCTTTTACATGTTCTTGATATTACTAAGAATCTAGTGAGTGTCAGTAAATTTGCCAAAGATAATGATGTTTTCTTTGAATTTCATGCTAATGGCTGCTTTGTTAAATCACAGGCAACCAAGGAAATTCTTTTACAAGGATGCCTTAGATCTGATGGCTTGTATTGTTTTGAGAATTTTCAGCTTTCACATCAGTCTTCTTCAACAAATCCTGCTCAATCTGCACTCACTGCACATTCGAGCTCAGTTTGTCCTCAATTTTCTTTCAGTTCTTCTTGTAATGTTGTTTCCAATACAAATAATACTTGTAATTCTGCTGTTGATTCATATGCTTTGTGGCATAGAAGATTAGGTCATTCTCATTCTACCATTGTTGCTCATATTCTTAGACAATGTAACATCAAAATTCCTAATAAAAATGTTACTGACTTTTGTGACTCTTGCTGTTTGGGTAAATTGCATAAGCTACCTTCTCCTCCTTCTCAACACTCTTATAATTCTCCACTTGAGCTTGTTTACACTGATGTTTGGGGACCTTCTCCTACTGTTTCTCGTTATGGTTCTAGGTACTATATTAGTTTTATTGATGCCTTCAGTAGATATACTTGGATTTATCCTCTTAAAGCCAAGAGTGAAGCTTTTTCTGTTTTTCAAACCTTCAAAATTCTTGTAGAAAATCAGTTAAACACAAAAATTAAAGCTATTCAATCTGACTGGGGGGGGGGGGGGAATTTCGTTCCTTCTCTTCTTTTCTTCAAACACATGGTATAGCTCATAGAGTTACTTGTCCCTATGCACATCAGCAAAATGGTACAGTTGAGAGAAAACATAGGCATATTGTAGAGCTTGGTCTAACACTGCTTGCTAATGCTTCCATGTCTCTTATGTTCTGGGAAGATGCCTTTCTTTGTGCTACTTACCTTATTAATTTGTTACCAACTCCATTACTTGCTTTTTCTTCTCCACATCTTACTCTTTTTCAGACATCTCCAGATTATAATTTCCTTAAGGTTTTTGGTTGTTCTTGTTTTCCCTTGCTTAGACCTTACAATAATCACAAATTGCAGTTTCGTTCTGAGAAATGTCTCTTTCTTGGTTATAGTTTCAAGCATCATGGTTATAAGTGTCTTGCTTCTAATGGTCGTCTCTATATTTCTAGAGATGTCAAGTTTAATGAATTTGAGTTTCCTTGTTCTATACTCAAAGTTTCTTTTGATTCTTCTACTTTGTCTTCTGATTCCTCTTTTTCTTCTCATATTCCTATTTCTCATACTCCAATTTCTGTGTCTATGTCTGACCAATCTGTTGATTTGAATACTTTGCCACAATCTATTGATAATGTTTCATCTGGTTTAGTTAGTTTGCATGATGATGACAATAATTCTACTTCTACTGCTAGTCCTGTTGCTGTTTCTATTCCTACACAGGTTAATAGAGGTTCCTCTAGGCCATATGATTTGTCAGGTCATCCAATGAAGACTAGAGCTAAAGATGGTATTTTTAAACCAAAAGCCTTTCTCAGTCATGTTCTACCTTCAACTACCAAAGCTGCTCTGTCTAATCCTGTGTGGCAGAAAGCAATGAATGAAGAATACACAGCATTGATTAAGAATGGTACATGGTCTTTGGTACCTTTACCCTCAAATAGAGAAAAGATTGGTTGTAAATGGGTTTATAGAATTAAGGAGAACTCTGATGGCACCATTAATCGTTATAAAGCAAGGCTTGTGGCTAAAGGGTTTCATCAGCAGGAAGGTTATGACTATACTGAGACTTTTTCTCCTGTTATTAAACCACAAACTGTTAGAATTATACTTACAATTGCCTTGACTCGTGGCTGGTCTCTTTCACAATTAGATGTAAATAATGCTTTTCTCAATGGTACTATTAATGAAGATATATACATGCAGCAGCCTCCAGGATTCGAAAATGAAGACAAAACCTTGGTTTGTAAGTTGCACAAATCACTTTATGGCTTGAAACAAGCTCCTCGAGCTTGGTTTCAAAAATTAGCTAATACTCTTGTGCAGCTTGGTTTTACTGGTAGTAAGTATGATCCTTCTCTATTCATTCATCAAACTTCTACTGATGTTACTTATCTCCTGGTCTATGTGGATGATATTATAGTAACTGGTTCCAATTCTACTTTTATTAGTTCTCTCAAGACAAAGTTAAACTGTGCTTTTGCCTTAAAGGATTTGGGATCTCTTCATTTCTTTTTAGGTATTGAAGTTACTTCTCTATCTAATGGTTCATTGCTTTTATCCCAATCTAAGTACATTTCTGATTTGTTAGCTAAGGCAAAAATGGATTCTGCTAATCCTATGAACACTCCAACGGTTGCTGGAGTTAAACTTTCGAAGCAGGGTGATGATTTTATGGTTGATCCTCACTTGTACAGGTCTATAGTAGGAGCCTTGCAGTATGTTACTATTACCAGACCAGAAATCAGTTTTTCTGTAAATAAAGTATGTCAGTTTATGAGTAATCCTCTAGAAGAATAACACTGGTCAGCTGTTAAACGAATTCTGAGATATTTCAAAGGCACCTATTCACATGGTTTGTGTCTTAACAAAGCTGCTTCTTTTCTACTTACTGGATATTGTGATGTAGACTGGGCCAATGACATTGATGATAGAAGGTCAACATCTGGTTTTGCCTTATTTTTTGGCTCAAGTTTAATTTCTTGGAGCTCTAAAAAGCAACCTACAGTAGCAAGATCTAGTACAGAAGCCGAATATCGAAGTATTGTTGCTCTTGTTACAGAAATCAGTTGGGTTACATCTCTTATGAAAGAATTATGTATTCCATTAGCTTCTGTTCCTTTGGTATATTGTGATAATTCCAGTGCAGTAGCTCTGTCTCGAAATCTTGTTCTTCACAATAGAACTAAGCATATGGAATTGGATGTCTATTTTGTTCGAGATAAAGTGATACAAGGGTCAATTGATGTTGTTCGAAATCCTGTTATGTGATTTAAGGTCTAAACTTCAGGTTCTGCCCAAGCATAACCTTCAGTTTACGGGGGAATGATAGAAGAGTGATCTTCAAATCAGTTGAAAACAGAATTGGTTAGTCAGTTTCCACGTGTATGTGTGTTAGTTAGTCAGTTTGGTTGAGCTGTAAGTCTAGTTACTCAGCTTAGTTACTTAGTTGTATTCTAGCTTCAGTATATAATCTTCTGTGTAATAGTTCTTTGGGGGTAAGTCAATATGAAATACTTTTCGTCTCATTTCTCTTCTTCTTTCCACTCTTTCTTCTGCTTTCTTCACTTGTTCATCAGTATATAACGTGAGTTAACAAGCCAAATTAGCATAATCGTTAAATATATTTCATAGACTAAACAGAAGGACTAACTTGTCCAAACGTTACTTCTTTCAGGGATTAAAAGTGACTTTTTCATCATTCAGGGACTGAAGTGTCACCTAGTATATCTTTCAAAGATTGTTTTGTATGTTTACTCTAAAAAAAAATATCATACTAATCCTTGATTAGTCTGATTGAGAGCCCCAACTCTTGCTGATGCAAAATTGGCACCATCAATGTAACTTTGATAACTAGGAAATAGATATGGAAGCCTTAATGGCAAATTGGCATTTTGGCACACTCAGCTGCAACCAAAATTTAAAGAATTTAACCTTTTTTTTATTGATAATCATATAATATGTAAATTAGGTAAAATTTATTTTTTTTCTAGTGAGTGATAATATACATTTTGGTCATCGATTTCTTTACAAACATCAATTATTTAGTCTCTATACAAAACATTTCAATGATGATCGACTAAATTGTTAATATAAAATAAATAATAAAAAAAATATTAAAATCCTAACTTACAATATATGAAGTCTGCGTTAATTTATTGAAAGAAGTTAATCAAATAATAAAATTTTGTGGCAAAATTGACAATAAATAAACATTAGGGATGAAATAAAAAAAATAACGTAAAATTTAAAAATGAAAATAATACTTTTACCTAATTTTATTGAATATAAAAATAGAACTTTATGACAAATATATAAGTAACTTTATATAAATTTGATTCCTTTTATTAATCAACAAAGAAGAAGAAACAACTCCCACAATTACGACTCTTGGTACAAATAATACACTTTTCCATTCATTTTGTCAACACACAAGTATAATTAAGAATTGAGTGAGTCCTCATAGTTCAAAGAGTGTCTTCAAATTGCAAGGCCAAGTAAAAGTGGAATTTCCACTCCACATCTGGCGGGCAAAATACTGATAGGTTCTTTCAGTGAGATGAACATTGTCAAAGAATACATATTCATTAGGATTCTCACATAATTCATATTCCTTTATTTCTCTTTTACCTCCACAACTGCTTGACCCTCTAAAAGGACCACTCCCACAACATGCGACTATCCCTTCCTTGAAACCTAACAAATTAAACACATTCGTTACAATAAATAATATATGTTGGCAAAAGTATTTTCAGTACCCCTGAAGTATGAGTTTAATTTCAGTTGTACCTGCAAAGTTTTTTGAGTCAATTGTACCTCAAAATTAAGGGTACAATTGACACAAAACAAAAGATTTGGAGTACAATTGACATAAAAAAAATAAAAAAACTGGGGGTATAATTGACCAAAAAATAACTTTTGGGGTACAATGAAAACTGACCAGATACTTTAGCGATATAATTGACAAAAAATAACTTTAGAGGTATAATTGAAACTGATTCCATACTTTGTACCAAAAGTACTTTTGTCATATATATATATATACATATATCATTAACATAAAACTATATGTGTAATTAGAATCAAGACAACGTCAGAGATTTCAACAAAATTTTCATTTTATATCAATCAACTTACCATATTTTGAGGGGTGATCCATCATGTCATTGATCAAATCATAAAAACTTGTATATGAATATTTGAATCCTTGGAGCTCTTTTTGAAGCTTGTTGAGAGCCAAAATAAGTTTTGTGTTGTGCATTCTTGCATAATCTGAACCTTGTTCACTACAAGAAGACCCTACTGATCCTGATGTTGAGTTTCCATTAATGGCTTTTAGTAACCTAACAGCGGGAAGACAACCCAAATTCCCCAACCCTAGAATCCCAAACTTCCTCCCACCATAAGTATATATTTCCTTCACATAACAAAAAAACAAACATTTATCACACAATCCAAACATTAATAGATAGGATGGGATACTATGATTCCCATATCCAGACCCAACTCTAAAAGAATTTGAAAATAACTTTTTTTTATTAGTGACATCATGAATCTTTTAAATCAATTTTTATATCTGTAACCACAAAAAGTAAAAAATAAATCATATATATGAGTTCGTTATTAAATTATTTTAATATATATTAAATATTAAATATTTTATCTTTATAGTTTTATATTTTTTTCAAAACAGTATATTTTTATATATAAAATTAGGATTAAACTTAGATGATTAAATTCCTTAAGGTTCTTCAATAAAGTGACACATAAAAAAAAATTAATGCACAGAGAAAGAATATCAAGTTTATGATACATTATAGAAAAGATATATATAAAGAATTTTACTTGATTTTTTTTATATAAATATGAATATTTATTATCAAGGATAAATAGCATACTCAGTAAAATTGATCATACTAGATTTATTGAGAGAATTTTACTCTTATTAGGAGATGCTTTGTACTCTTATAAAAACTAGGATTTCTAATCATTTTAGGTTGGGGTCACAAACACCCTTGAGTATTAAAAGGCAAATTATCTGATCTTTCAACTTCTATTACATAAACAAGAAAATTCTAGAGTTTTTGAATAAGTTTGATACGAGTCCCACATCGGGTAGTTAGCTGAGTGTAAGGCACTATATAAGTCCTTCGGCTCTCCAACTTCCACAGTTAGTTTTTGGGGTGTGGTTCTCCTAAGGGCTTATACTCGTATTAATTGGTGCTTTCATTGAGAGCCGACCGACACGGAGGGGGCGACCTATAGGCTGGATTAAGATACGTACGACGCGTCGTGCCGAATACTGGAAGTTGAATGGAGCCGCCAAAAGTGGAAAGGGCTATCAATGGACCAGTGTCGATAGAGTGGGCCGCCGTGGACGTCGGCTTTCGAAGGGGTATGTAATGATACGAGTCCCACATCGGGTAGTTAGCTTAGAGTAAAAGCACTATATTAAGGCCTTGGGCTCTCCAACTTCAACAACTAGCTTTTGGGGTGTGGTTCTCCTAAGGGCTTATACTCGTATCGATTGGTGCTTTCATTGAGAGCCGACCGACATGGAGGGGGCGACCTATAGGCTGGATTAAGGTACGTATGATGCGTCGTGCCGAATACTGGAAGTTGAATGGAGCCGCCAAAGGTGGAAAGGGCTATCAATGGACCAGTGTCGATAGTGTGGGCCGCCATGGACGTCGGCTTTCGAAGGGGTATGCAATGATAAGAGTCCCACATCGGGTAGTTAGCTAAGAGTAAAGCACTATATAAGGCCTTGGGCTCTCCAACTTCAACAGCTAGCTTTTGAGGTGTGGTTCTCCTAAGGGCTTATACTCGTATCAATTCAATCGACACTGGTCCATTGATAACCCTTTCCACTTTTGGCGGCTCCATACAACTTCCAGTATTCGAGTATAAGCCCTTAGGAGAACCACACCTCAAAAGCTAGCTGTTAAAGTTGGAGAGCCCAAAGCCTTATATAGTGCTTTACTCTTAGCTAACTACCCGATGTTGGACTCGTATCAAAGTTGACCAACAAATCTTTGAAGTTTCAACTACGATAACGCTCCTAAATAACCTCACTTTTTTAACACAAAAGTCAACAGTGATAACTGGATTGAAGGTTGATAGAAGGGTACGGTGTTGAGTCATTGAAGTTAAAAATTCAAGAAATATGTTTGCTAACTTTTAAAACTAAATGGTGTTTTATGTTCTTGACTAAAAAATCATGTCGTCCTACATGCATTTTAATCCAAAAAAAAAAAAAATAGAGATATCACATAAATTACATACTTTGATCACATCTGTCATATTGCCAATCACCATGTCAATGTATTCCTCTTGAGTGAATGATGAAGACAAATTTGAGTTTAGAGCACGAACAAAAAAATCATTGGTTCCTATGTTGAATAAATAAACAGCTTTGGACAACAATAATCTTACAGCATCCTTAAGACTATTATGTCCTAAGAAAACTGATCTCTCCCTCAAAGCATTTCTCACTTCTGTGAAATAACTGAGTTGGGTTTTCAAGGGTATCACCTGCATCACAGCCAACACAATCAAAATCTCAATTAATTTCACCAATTAATTAATTAATTAATTAGCTTTAATGATATGTAATAAAAAAATATCATACTAATCCTTGATTAGTCTGATTGAGAGCCCCAGCTCCAGATGATGCAAAATTGGCACCATCAATGTAACTTTGATAACCAGGAAACAGATATGGAAGCCTTAATGACAAATTGGCATATTCAGCTGCAACCAAAATTTAAAAAAGTTAACCCTTTTCTGATTGATAATCATATATATAATTTAGGTCAAACTTTTTTTTTGCGACTGAAAATATATATTTTGGTAATCAATTTCTTTACAAACATCAATTATTTAGTCTCTATGCAAAACATTTCAAGAATGATAGACTAAATTGTTTTTGTTTGTTAAAAGAAAATCATAGACCAAGAATGTATATTCAATATCTAAGGACTAAATTGCAATTTTGAGACATATTCAGGGAGTAAAAAGTTAATTTTGATTATAAATTAATTATGTGACGAAGTAGTTAATTACCTATGAAATCTGGGATCAAGCGTCCATCAGAGAATCTTCCATTGGGGTACTTGAAGAAAGTTTCACCATAAGGTGAGAAATTGGCCTGATTGGCAGTGGTGGTATTGATGTAATTGTTGTTTCCAACATCAAATATTGAACTTCCAAATACAAATAAAGCAGATGAAGAAAAAGGATTATTTGGCAAGCATGGGTTGGCGAAACCAGAGGATGAAAAAAGTATGATGGTTGATACAAGTAAGAAGAAGAAACCAAAGTGGTGGGTGTATTTGGTCTCTTGATCCATCTTCATCGTTCTCAATTTCTCATGACCATAATCTTCTCTTATATATTTAAGAATAGGATGCTTTGACCATCATATACTCGTACGTTCGTCAACAAATTAGAGTTGATCTAACTTTAGTAAGAATATTGGATTCCAGTCTTGAATGAAGTTGCCAACTGCATTAAATATTTAATAGGAGACTTTTAATATTTTGTGATAGGACATTGACATGGGCACCCAAATTTTAAAAATTACATGATACGCCACGACATATATTTATATATATATATATATATAAATAATTAAAAATCTATAAATTTTGATGAAAACTTTAAAAATTACAATATTTATTCATAATATATGTCATGTATGTTATTATTTTATATTTGTTTGTTATGTTAAAGTCACAAAAATTAATTTTATATTCTGAAACTTATAATTATGTGTCATGTCTGTGTCCGACATGGTGACACGCTCTCAAAACGAAGTATCCATGCTTCATAGTCTCAAACTTACTTTTAGGATGTGATTTAACCTTTTTTCCTTATGGTCTTGATTAGGCCGAGTTAAAATATAGTTATAACTTTTCAAGAGTTAAAACATAATTTCGAACTAATCGCATTCAGATTTGAAAATGAAAAAGATATAATTAACTTTGTTTGTTTAATTGTGAAATGGATCACAGTGTACTTTCGGGACATGATTTGATCTTATTTGTTGATGATCCCAATTGGATAAAGAAAGTACTTATCAAAAGCAACTCGTTACTTTGGAATCGTTATACTCAGGCTTGAAATGAGAAAGAAATAATCACATTCATTAATTTGAAATCTACCATATATATTTGGAACCAATTTGAAATTTTGACCATATCTAAATTGTTAAAATGAATAAACAAAAGACAGAGATAATTCATTAAAAAAATTGCTTTAATTAAGTAATGGTTGACATACACGCAAATATTTTATTTTTCTAAACCAGATTATCACTTTCTTCTACCGTCATTTATTGTGTATAAATATAATATTCTCAGGGTAGTTGGTTATAGGTTGCCATCACCTATAGGCATTAATTAGTAAGGAGTACTTCGAATTCTAACTTGTGTATTAAAGACATTAGTTGGGTGTCATTTATTACATTTTGATTTTTTAAAAAATATACATAAATAGTAATGATTTTGTTTAAGTTGTTATTTTTAATTAATTATTTTATTTTATTTTCCATACATCTAAACGGTGCACTTATTAAAAAACCATTTCATTACCAATTATTCAATACTTAAAATAATGAATAATCTACACGAGATGGTTTCGTACAGGTGCAGTCACTCTCATGCATGTATCAAGAACTCTACAAAAATATGATCAAAATTATATAGTTTAATTGGAGAGAATATAATACATTAAAGTTATTGGGAAATGGCAAAGCTAATAAATATGATTGTTCCGCCAAATGTAGATATGAGTATTTAAAATTGGAAAATACTTATATCAAATTTCTTATATCTTTGATATCAAGTTCTTTCAATCACAAATATTAATTATATTCTCTCTTTTCAATGATTAGTTATACAAAAAGTGATGTTTAATATTCTCTCTATCATGATTAGTCATGTATAAAATATTTGCCATATGTCAATGTCGATTGGAGAACTTGATAGCAAAGATATAAAGAACTTGATATAAGTTTTCCTTTTAAAATTAACCAAAATCTAAAGGCACCTTAGTTGAAGTTTTTAAATTTCAATTAAACAAACAAAAAAAGATAGTCAAAGACATAAATTCGAGCTCCGGAGTTGATATTGCTAGATTGGAAAGGCTTTAATTATTCATTTCCAACCTAAATGAGATTAGTTTATGGCTTATCAAGCTTTTGTGATACTTAGAGATTATTTCGGCCAAACAAAAGATACTTAGAGGTTATTGATCATGTATAATGGGTAGTTAAAATTTCATCCTCTAAGTTGAGTTCTCGAAATATGTAAGAAGTTATTTAGTTTGCATTTTATATATAATATTCCTTCCGGTTCTGGATATCAATTTTTTTGGAAAATTCTTTTTATTCTAAAATATTCGATGTTTTACAAATTTAAGAGAATATTAATTATTCTTTTACTATTTATTCCTATTAAATATAGTAGAGTTATCAAAGCTACTATATTTTGGCAAAAAAAAAATAGTTACTATTGACTTAGTGTGAGTAACTAGAAGTAATAGGGATAGTTTAGTCTTTTTATCTCATTTTTCTCTTTATGTTAAGTAAGCTACTCATTTTCTTGGTATATGTATTTATCTTAAACATCAGATATACAGAACCAGAGAGAGTAATAAATATTAATTTTTTTATAAAAATATAATTTTTTTAAGGATAGGTCTGGAGCTCGACAAGAGCAATAGAGGAAACCCTATATTCATATTTTATGATTTTTTTTTAATTTTTGGTGGCTATAGAAAAACTGAAAAAATTAAGTTTTATTATTAAAGAATAATTTATTTTAGA
Organism: Chamaecrista fasciculata; assembly: GCA_003254925.1. NCBI lineage: Eukaryota > Viridiplantae > Streptophyta > Magnoliopsida > Fabales > Fabaceae > Chamaecrista > Chamaecrista fasciculata. Next base: position 17,772 of record QANZ01038434.1, read on the forward strand.
ACATTTTTGGATTTACGTTTGACTTATATGAATTTGACTTATAGTTTAAGAGTTGTGATTGATTTTGATCCTCGCTCAAATATGAGAAGAAATAGGACCTTACTCTTCTAGTCTTCTTAATGCAATAGCAAAAGATTTTCATTAAAGGAGATTTAATTTTTTGTTCTAAATTTTACATTAATTTTTATTTTCTTTCCGAATGTTTGGTTATTAGCAATTTTGTCTCCAAATTTTCATTTTGCTTGATTTTCTTTATTTTTACTTTAGACAAATATGAATGAAAAATTGTACGTACGTGATTAATGACATGTAATACCTCACATTTTGGGCGTTCGCCTCCTTGGCCTTCGTACCAGGCCTAAGACTCATCACCCGTACATCTCGGGGCGCTACTTGACTCGGTCGAAGGCTTATCCGCATGGTTCGGGGCGGCCCTTGACCAGGTCAAACCCACGCTGTGCAAATGCCTGGCACCCAGTTTACCTGTGTCGCCCACTCACCCACGATTGTCACGCTTCGCATTTCCCAAATTCCCACTTCCTCTATTGCTGGAGAACGTGGGCCTGAACGTGGAACGCCCCCCGCGACTGCCACTATCTCTCATTGCTCTATAAATACTTCTGAATGCCATCAATTTAAGGTTAGCTTCTTTGACAACTCAAAACTCTCTTTGCTCTCACTTGAAACTCGTTCTAACTTAAGCATCAGAGTGTTCTTCACAGGCCCCCTGTGAAGTCTTTTGCAGGTCACATCGTCTTGCTTGTTGCTCTAGTAGCCCTCCGATCGAACTAGGTAAGCTCGTTTATTATCTAATTTATCAACATGTAATATAAAATTGATAGAAAAAGAAATTCAAATACTATCTCAGTTCTCAGATTAAAAAATACAATAAAATTTGTTGTTAAGTTCGTCAAAAGATAAAATTGGTTGAACTATGAAATTTTGAGAACAAAATTGACAGTAAACAAATATTGAAAGTGAAATTAAAAATTAATATAAAACTTGGAGACAGAAAAGATACTTTTGCCTAATTTTATTCGTCCACAAAGATGAAGAAACAAGTCCCACAATTATATCAATCTTGCTACAAATAATACACTAATTTCCATTGATTTGTCAACACGCAAGAATTAAGAATTGAAGGAGTCCTCAAAGAGCATCTTCAAATTGTAAGGCCACGTAAAAGTGGAATTTCCACTCCACATTTGGCGCGCAAAATGCTGAGAAGCTCTATCAGTAAGATGAGTATAGTCAAAAAACACATATTCATTAGGATTCTCACACAACTCATATTCTTCTATTCCTCTTTTGCCCCCACAACTGGTGTCCCCTCTATAAGGACCACCCCCACAACATGCCACTATCCCTTCCTTGAAACCTGGAAAAGAAAAACATTATATTCAAGGAAAATAAGAAGCCATATCCAATTTTACCAAAGTTTTACATACATCTATATATGTGTATATAGCACATTCATCACGACAAATAATCATTTTATAGAAACAGCCAATGACGTAAAATGATGTATTTAGTAGAAATTATATTAAGCCATTTGAATATTTATAAGAGAGAGCTTTGTCATCCTAGCAGTTTTATCTGGTTTAAATAAGATTTAATCTTCGCTTAAACTGTTAAAATATATAGACGAGAGACACTCATAGTTCTTATCTAAAAATATTTTTAATAAAAAAATAAACATCTAAATTTAAGTTATGACTAGATGAACTTGAATTGATGTTCTCTTTTCATAGTCTCACCTATATAAACAAATTAAATCAAGCACGTTCATGGCATGTAATAATTTAAAGAAAAAAAAAATCTTTTGCATGTGAAAACAGATCACCAAAAGTTAAATATCTTTTAAAACTCTATAATCAATCAAGTAGCATATAATATATATATATATATATGGAATTTTATCAACATAAATCGATACATATATATATCTTATTAGAATTGAGATAATTTTAAAAAATTCAACAAATTTGCATCTTCAATTGATCTATTTTAATTTATAAACTTACCATATTTTGAGGGGTGATCCATCATGTCATTGATCAAATCATAAAAACTTGTATATGAATATTTGAATCCTTCAAGCTCCTTGTGAAGTTTGTTGAGAGCTAAAATAAGTTTAGTATTATGCATTCTTGCATAATCTGAACCTTCTTCACTACAATTCCCTGTTCTTGTTCTCGCAGCTGGAGTACAACCCAAATTTCCCAACCCTAGAATTCCAAACTTCCTCCCTCCATACATGTGTATTTCCTTCACATAACAATCAAATATACATTTATGATTTATGACAATCCACAAAAGAGAAAACAAAAAGAAAATGTAGAGATATCAACAAACAAGTGGTTGGTTAGAGTGTTAAATACTCTAATTTCTATGAAGAAGATTTTGAGTTTGAATCTTGTTAAAGGTACTTTATTTAAGAATCATCATAAATAGGATACGAATAAGGCAATAAGATCTCCATTCTTGAATAAAAATTTTTAAAAAACAAAATTAAAATAATTTTTTTAATGATAAAAAAATTATTATTATCAATTTTTTTTATAATCTATAAAAAATAAATCATAAATATGAATGTACTATTAAATTATTTCAATATAAAATGTTTAATATTTTTCTTCACAATTATATATTTTTTAACACATAAAATTTAAAATTATTATATTTATATATATATAAATAAATATATATTATTACTGATAAGGTATGAGTTGGCTAGATATCTCAACTTCTTGTTGACATTTTACAAACTATGAAGCACATGAATTTTTTACTTGTACTTGTACTTGTACTAGGTACGAATACTCTTTGCTGTCATGAATTTTTTACAAAAAAAATAATGAAAGGAGAGATGAAAAATCACCAATAGATATTGCAATTTATATTATACTTACACAGGTACGAATAAGTCTTAACATACCTTAGACTGTCAAGAAAAATAGAGAAATAAAAAAAAAACAGAGGTATCAAAGATATTACATACTTTGATCACATCTGTCATGTTACCAATCACCATGTCAATGTATTCTTCTTGAGTGAATGATGAGAAGTCACTTGAGTTTAGAAAGCGAGCAGCAAAATCATTGGTTCCTATGTTGAATAAATAGACAGCTTTGGAAAGTAATAATTTTACTGGATCCTCATGATCATTAATATCTCTTAATAATAACAGTGATGATCTCTCCCACAAAGCCTTTCTCACTTCTCTGAAATGACTTAGTTGGGTTTTCAAGGGTATCACCTGTCACAGCCAACACAATCAAAATCTAAATTAATTTGACTTTTTAATTATTTTAATAATGGGTAATTAGAAAAAACCATATACATACAAATCCTTGATTAGTCTCATTCAGAGCCCCAGCTCCTGCTGATGCAAAATTTGCACCATCAATGTAATTTTGATAACCAGGAAACAGATATGGAAGCCTTAATGGTAGATTAGCATACTCAGCTGCAACAAAAATTTTAAAAATGTTAATTAGCACTTTTCTCGTATTGATAATCATATATATAAATTGGAGAAAATTAAAAATATATTTTTAACTATTGATTTCTTTACAAACATCAACTATTCATAGAAAACATTTCTGGGAGGATTAAAGAGTTAATATTTATAAAAATATGTTAAATTGCCATTTTGATCGTTGAACTATGAGGTAAGTTTCATTTTGGTTCTAAAATAATCTTTTTAATCCATTTTGATCTTCAAACTTTCACATTTGTTCCGCCGTAAGTCTAAAAATGTGATTTTGTCTAATTGTTACCGTTATTTCTAACCTAGACAATTGAAATAAAACATTTCTCTCCTAGATAGTTATATATGTTATGACAAGTGAGTTGGTGAAGAGAGAAAGAAAAACTTTTACTATTTGAAAGAAAAACCAATCACAAATTTATCTCTGATTTGTCAATTCACTTATTACGACACGCACGTGAGAAAAATGATCAATCTCAGCTCTCTAGGTTATAAATAACAACAGAAACCAAAGGAAATTATATTTTGGACTAACAGTGAAACAAATGTGAAAGTTTAAGGAGCACAACAAAACAAAAAACATAGTTTAAGGACCAAAAACTTATCTCATAATTTGAGGATCAGAATGAGATTTTGACCTAAGAGGAAAACCACATACCAAGAGTGTATTTCCAATACCCAATGTCCAAATCGTAGTTTTGTATCAAATTCATGGATAAAAAACAGATTTTCACTATAAATTAATTAAGTGGAGCACAACAAAACAAAAAACATAGTTTAAGGACCAAAATGAAACTTATCTCATAATTTGAGGATTATAATGAGATTTTGACCTAAGAAGAAAACCACATACCAAGAGTGTATTTCCAATACCCAATGTCCAAATCGTAGTTTTGAAACAAATTCATGGATAAAAAACAGATTTTCACTATAAATTAATTAAGTGAATAGCTAAATTACCTATGAAATCTGGGATCAAGCGTCCATCAGAGAATCTGCCATTGGGGTACTTGAAGAAGGTGTCACCATAAGGCAAGAAATTGGCCTGATTTGAAGTGGTGGTATTGATGTAATTGTTGTTTCCAACGTCAAATATTGAACTTCCAAATACAAATAAAGCAGGTGAATAAGAAGGATTTGGAAAGCATGGTTTGGAGAAACCAAGGGATGAAACATTAATAAGTATGATGGTTGATATAAGTAAAAAGAAGAAACCAAAGTGGTGAGTGTGTGAGTGTGAGATCTCCTCCATTATCAGCTTCATAATTCTGATCAATTTCTCATATATCATCATAATCTTCTCGATTGGACTTAAAAATAAGATGCTTTGATTAAGTTTCTAATTAATTATATTATGGTTCACACACATGGGAACATATTTTTTAAAAACCAGTTTATCACGTTCTTCTAAACTATTCTCTAGTGTAGCTGATTATTGGTTGTCGCCGGTATGCTTTGAATTTTTTTAAAAAATATAAGGCCAAAGTTCTATTTTGGTCCCTCAATTATGCTCAATGTTCTAAATTGGTCCCTCAATTATTTTTTCGTTCCATATTGGTCCCATATTTTTCCAAAACTTGGCACAGTTGGTCCCTCAAACGTTTTCCATCCATTTTTCCGTTAAAAAAAGGAAAAAATAAACTTTCATCTCCCAAAAGTTTTATTTTCTTATATTAAGGTCCTTTTCTTTTTATAATAGGATCAAAACGTAAGAAAAAGAAATAAATTAAGATTTTAACTGAATTTGCCCCAAAACACAACTTCTCTCTCTCTCTGGTTCATGGTGGCTGGTCTCATTCGTGATGATTGAAAACCTTTTTCAGAAACTCCTCCTTGATGCTAGATCCAGAAAATCGCATTAGGTATTTTCTGCAATCTAGGTTTCTGGCTAGTGAAGTGTCCCAGAGTCATCGCAGGCGAATCCCCATTGTTCATCTGAAAGTGAACCAAACCCCTCGGAAAAAACATAACCTCACCTTTCTTGATCACCTTCGCAAAGATTCGATTGCTCGTATCGACGAATTTAGAGTAAACTATCCCTTCCAACACATACGCGATTTCCGTAGCCCTAGGGTGGAAATGAGGCACGTTGACGCCTCCGATGGTGAAATCGGTGCACACGAAGGACATTCCAAGAGTGTTGAGGCTTAGAAAGACGTTGGAGTTGACTAGCTTGGCGGAGAATCCAGATTGCGTCAAGTTTTCGGGAGATTTTATGTGGAAAAATGTGAAATTGGATACTGTGGCGGCAGATGCGTTCCTGCAGGAGAAAGTGAGTGTGGGATGGTGATACCGGTATGCAGAAATCCATGATTGGATCGACAATATCGACGTTTGAGAAAGAAGAGGGCTAGTTGACCAGAGAGAGAGAGAGGTTGTGTTTTTGGATAAATTTAGTTAAAATCTTAATTTATTTTTTTTTCTTACGTTTTGATTCTATTATAAAAAGAAAAGAATTGTTTACCAAAAAGAAAAGAAAAGAACCGTAATATAAGAAAATATTTTTTTTGGGTGATGAAAGTTTATTTTTCCCTTTTTTTTAAACGGAAAAATGGATGAAAAACGTTTGAGGGACCAACTGTGCCAAGTTTTGGAAAACTAAGGGACCAATATGGAATCAAAACAAACTGAGGGACCAATTTAGAACATTGAGCATAACTGAGGGACCAAAATAGAATTTTGGCCAAAATATAAAATAGTAATTGTTTTTCGGAAGCTATTATTTTAAATTATTTTTCTTATTTTTCATATATCTTGTAAAAGGTGCACTAATAAATAAAAAAGATAAATTGCATTTATCTATTATGAAATATATGTTTAATTTTTCTTATTTTTCAGTTTTGTCACAATTTCTCTTAAAATATAATTTTTTTTTATTATTTAGTATTTAAATTTGTACCGAGTTAATAAAGTAATTATTCGAATTAAAATACATTATTCAGTTCCTGAATTATTATAATTGTCAAATTCAAGGACGAAAAAAATAAAAATTCAGTACAAGTTTAGAGAAAAGAACATTAATTTAATATAAATTTAAAAATTAAAAAATTCTAAAATCAATTTAAATTCAATGACCAAATGGTCACAAAAGATAAATCATTGACAATTAAAATATTTTAGAGATTAATAAATCGTATATCTTAATTATTCAAAAATCGATTCATTCATTTTGTGTCAATTAAGGATCAAATAATAAATTTTTTTTAATTAAAAAAATCACTTTAAATTTTGAAGTATGTGCGATTTATCACCTTAACTTTTAAATCTTGTCAAATAAAATCCTGAACTTTTTATTTTTGGTAATAAAAGAAAATAAAATTTTGAACTTTGTATTACGTGCGAATTGCACCATTCTATTGATGAACTGTTAACTTTATGATATCTTTAACAGTTTATTAATAGAAGGAGATAAATGACATATATATATATCTCAAAATTTATAGTCCTATTTATCAAGATCTAAAGTTTAAGTAAATGGTACATGCCTTAAATTTTAGAGGACTTTTCTATATTTTAACACATTTTATCTGATTCATTTATAATTTATTTTTTATTAAAAAAGTCCACCATCTAATCATCACCATATGTTTTTCTTTTAGCCTGTTCTCAGTCCACTACTATGTAAAATAACATCTTATGATCTTATCGTATTATATATATATATATATATATATCATATATGGACCAAAGTTGCTCTTAACTTTCTAAAAGAAAAGAAAGTGAATTTGCTCTTAACTTCCAAGAAAGCATTCATTTCATATATATAACTAAATTTTCAAAATAAAATTGCACTTATAAAAAAATTAAAGGCAAAAGTATTATTAAAATCTCAAACTATGTGATAAATCTCATTTGTATCTCTACAACTTTTGTTGTTATTAATTATACTCTTAAAGTTTTACATTTGTCTAAATTGTACTCTAAGGTCTAACACCGTCCAAATCGTTAACCCAAAATTGTGAGGCGGTGCGTGACTTTTTTTTTTATTTATATTTATGTCAATTATACCTTCAATTTTTCATATTCGTGTTAATTATACCTCAAAATTTTAGTATTTTGTGCCAATTGCACCTTTAAAAATGTTAATGTTAGCATGCCATCGATTTATACGATGTTAGATCTTAAGATATAATTGAGACAAATATAAAACTATAAAGATACAATTGATAACAATAAAGTTTAACAAAATAACTAAGACTTATTTCATAATTTGATAACACTAAAAGTATTTTTGCCAAAATTAAAAAGATGTTATTTCTAAGGCCAAAGTCCTATTNTCTCTCTGATTCCCTCTCTCTCTCTCTTCACTTTTCTTCTCTTCACTCTCACTCTCTTCTCCTCCTCCGTCATCACCGCCATCGTCTCCGCCGCCGCCCGTCCGTCCTCCGCCGCGGCCAAATCTCTTCCGTCCTCTGTAACCAACGCCCTTCTTCACTACGCCGCCGCCAACGCCACCGACGAAGCTCCGACAATGTCCGCCACGGAGCTCGCCGTCGTGCTCCGTCGGACCCCAAACCTAAACCTCCTGATCTTCGGCCTCACTCACGCGAACAGGGAAGCTTTTGCCATCGAGCAAAAAGGCGACGTTCGGTGTGCCGAGAGATGGAGGTGGTTCGGAGTCGGTCGCGTTGGGAAGGGAAGAAGGGTTTGAATGAAGAAGATGTTAAGGAAGAAGAAGAAGATTGAAAGGTTTGGACTTTGGGTGAAGAAGATGAAAGACGAAGAGGATCGGAAGAAGAATGCGAAGAGGAAGAAGAACACAAAATAGATTAGAGAGAGAGAGAGAGAGAGAGAGAGAGAGAGAGAGAGAGAGAGAGAGAGAGAGAGAGAGAGAGAGAGAGAGAGAGAGAGAG